>MU403171.1:0-135134 GCA_022695765.1 Annulohypoxylon moriforme
TTAATTATTAATAAAAAAATTAAAATATTTAAATATTTTAAAATTTAATTAATTAAAATAATTTATTAAATATTAAAATTATTTATAATTATAACGTTTAATAATATTTTTAAAAATATTAAATCCTTTAATTATTATAAGGGTTTTAGTAATAAAATATAATATAAGCATAATATAAGCCACTTTAATATTATATATTTTACTGTTTTTACATTAATTAGCGGTTTGGCGGTTTAGTGTCATTTCGCCCGCCGTCCTAATTAACAACATCGGAACTAAAACATAACCTTAGAGATTCCCATCTTTCATATCGCAATACGTACACGTACGTACACAAAAAACCGGGCAGAAAGAGGACGCGCGACAGACAACAGCCTCTTTTTGCCATGGCGACTTTAGTCTTGATTAATTTCGCAAAACTCATTCTGCCTTGATACTTGACTTTTTGACTTTTTGAGCTTCACACCAATTTTACATCATCACATGCTCAACTGGGCCAACGTGCGATAACTTTTTCTTTTCTTTTCTTCGCAAACACCAGGATGCACTCCCATCACCTAGAGAAACAGCTTGACCCTCCCGGCAATTTCTATTCTCATCACCTCCAAGCAGCTTTATTCGATCGATTACAGCAACCTAGTGTTATCGTTCCTTTGCTACTTCTTCTCTTCACTATCTTCTATCAGTCTCTACATTCTTCTCCCTTCTCCAGACCTCGACATCCCGGAGAGCTGCTCTGGGATTTTATAATAACCATCATTCCTTCGAATGTACTCTATGCTCTCGACAACTGGCTCCATCCACCCGCCTTCCCGATTCCGGAATCTTTGCGACCGGCGCGATCTCGATCATATACTGCCAAGAGCGAACTTCTTAGAAGAATACTTGGGATGGACGGGCCAGGCGGCATCATAAATTCTGTTGCCGATGCTGGTAGAAGAAGCCTCTCTAACTTGTCTAGCGGTACCCTCGTCAAGTACAAAACCGATCAACCCCCCGGCTTAGGAAATTACGACAATTCCTGCTTCCAGAATAGCATCCTTCAAGGACTGTCATCATTGGAGTCATTCCCATCCTATCTTGCTAAAGGTTTAGAACAAGATAAGTCCGAAAGCGACGTAGAATCCGGTTCAGCAACTTCTTTACGGGACCTCATATCAAAGTTAACGGATGCTAGTTATAACGGAAAGACCTTATGGACGCCCAAAAAGCTAAAATCTCTAGATACTTGGCAACAGCAAGATGCGCAAGAATACTTTTCTAAAATACTGGACGAGGTCGAAAAAGAAATGTCGCAGGCGGCGAAACCCAAGCGCCGTTTGTCCGGGTTTGAATCGGTGAGCATAAGAGATGATACCGAAGATAGCCAACATAGCGACGATAGTGGTTATCAGTCACTACCGGTGCTCTCAAAAACCGTGTCGGATACAAGAACTTTGAGGAGCCCCCTCGAGGGTCTGGTGGCGCAGCGAGTCGCATGCGTTCTGTGCGGCCATTCCGATGGGCTTTCGATGATCCCATTCAACTGTCTAACCCTTAGTCTCGGACGCGAACAAACAGAGCATGACCTTTTCGAACGACTGGATTCATACACAGATCTAGAGACTATCGAGGGGGTTGAGTGTGCCAAGTGTACGCTATTGAAGCTTCAAAGGCTTTTGAGAATGCTCATATCTCGTGGGAAGGAGAATAATAAGGCTGAAGATGAGCTACGGGGGTCTATTTCCCGACTGAAGGCCGTGGAGCTTGCCCTTGAAGAGGACGACTTTGAAGAGACAACCATAAGAGATACGTGCCAAGTACAGAAACGAGTCAGCTCCGCCAAAACCAAACAAGTCGCCATAGCGCGACCACCTCAGAGCCTTGCAATCCATATGAATCGCTCAGTATTTGATGAGAGTACGGGACGTATGTTCAAGAACCTCGCAGCTGTGCGCTTTCCAAAGACCCTTGATCTTGGTCCGTGGTGTATAGGAAGTGCCGATAGTCAAACTAGTTCTATGGATAGCGATAAGGCCGCTTCTGTTAGCACATCAGGAGATGAAGAGCAGTGGGTTACGGATCCAATGGCTTCTATGGTTTCGGGTGATCTAAAGCCGTCCAGAATTAGTGGGCCTATTTACGAGCTGCGCGCGGTTATAACTCATCAAGGACGGCACGAAAATGGTCACTATGTCTGTTATCGAAAGCATCCTTGCGAACCGTCGAAATTCAATGGTCCTCCCAACAACGAGACTGGGTCACTTGACGATGTAGAATATAGCAATGAGGCTATCAACGACAGTACGTCAATCGATGGAAATGATAGTAAGAATGATGGCCAAGATTTAGACGGAAAGTGGTGGCGGTTGAGTGACGAAAGTGTATGGGAAGTGACCGAAGAGACAGTTCTAGGACAGGCTGGAGTTTTCATGCTCTTCTACGATTGCGTTGATCCACATCCGGTTCTTGTTTCTTCAGTTGGACACGAAACGAAGGCGTATAACGATATCGCAAGCTCTCCTGGAGAACGGCACAAGGGTAATGTTCCAAGAATGACCGGCTTTGAAGGTGAAACAACGAGTATTTTATTCGAGAGTAACGGACAACCTGGTAATGCGACAACTCCTGAGCAGCTTCAGAGGCCGATTCAGGCAGTAGCCGTACCGGATGACGTTGCTGGCCAGATGAACGACAATCTTCACATGACAGAGGCTACTAATATCCCGTCGCAGAAGATGGAGGGCGTATGGTCAAGCCTTATACCCCCGCTAGGAGATGGGGAGAAGGTCGATCCCACCATTCCACTCCATCGTCCTAATTGTTGATTGAAAGTAGGAATGGGGGGAAAGCTCCTCGTCTAGGAGCATAGGCTATCGTCTTGCGGTGGTTGAATCACGATTGGGATAATTGGGTGTATTTTAATGGATTGCTTCTTTGCATAGCCACGGCGTTCGGAGGGATGAACCGTGGATACATATGTAGTTTTACAGACGTGTACATATGTACATCTACCTTCCATCCGCGTCTATTGATAATGAGTCTATAAGCCTCGGACGAAATAAACGATTAAGAAAACTTCCTTTGTACGTCGTGCTGATGGTTTAAATGGTTCATACCTTACTTTTCCTCCGGGGTTCTAAGTTTAAGTAAGCAAGCTTACGTAATTGGGCTGTGAACTGGTTGGGGCAACAGAAACTAAAATCAATGGTCTGTGCCTGAACAGAGCTAGAAATATTTAGCCGAATTCTATCCGATTGGCTCAAATGGTATTCTTTGATCAAAGTGAAGGCAGTTGGCATTCATTTATTCATGTTCTTGATCTCGTAAACATCAATTTAGAACATCGCAAGTTCAGCTTTCACATACAAATTATAACTTCCGCTTTGGATTTGACTTGGACTTGAATAGTTACACGTTTATTACATCATTTATTTCCAAGTAAACCCATAATGAACGCTCCCGACCGGTTAGTAATATTTCACAAACTTTGTTGTTCGATTTCATGTCGCCCCTTCCCCTTTCTCGTCTACGATGAGCGGATACAGAAAGTATGACGAGGGAATGTGGTATTTGTATTCCAGAGAGAAGGTGCATATCTGCCTATCCTGTCAAATTTTACTGCAAGGAAAGCGGATGGTCTCTCAAAGTTGGGATTATCAACCTCAAGGATTGACTTTCTACAACTTCCTCCAACACGTTCAACTTATTCTTCAAACCTACCCACCCTTAAACCCAATTTTCGACGTCGCCATTAACACATCTCGTTCGAAATATGAATGGAGATCCACTTCGCTTGGGCGACAAGGCCTCAGATTTCCAGAGGTACCTCAAATCTGCATATCCTAAGCAAGGATATGCATCTGCTCCCTCCCTTCCATCATCGCTGTCCTTTCCATCTTTCCATTATCTACGTCACATATTGTCCTGCTATTTCCTATTAATCAATACGGGTTCCAAAGAGGGTGACGAGCTCAAAATGATCCTATTGAATGACATATTGATGTATGATTACAAGCTAACACTTCGTTAGTTTCGAGCTCTTCCTCCTCAACGATGGAGAGAAGAAGATCACTGAGAAGCCTTTTGCAGGTAAGCAAATTTATTCGACGATTTAAGATCGCCTCTTAATACTAACAAGTCTAGGCATGTCCAATACCTCGGATTTCATCATCCTGAAGGAGGACCACACTATTGGCAACCTGCTCGCTGAGCACTTCAAGCAGCACCCTCACGCAATGATGGCTGGCTATAAAGGTAGGGATCTACTTTACATCCACATCGAGAGCGGTCGTACTAATTATCATATAGTTGCCCACCCGAACGTTCCCGAGGTCCTAATTCGCCTTCAGACTGACGGTACCATCACTCCTCGCGAGTTGTTCATCGAAGTGTGTAAGCAGCTTGTCGCCTCTCTTGGACAGCTAGCGCAGAATTTCACCCGAGAGTATGAACTGCGCCGCATGGCTGGTGCTGGAGACGACCACAACGCTGGCGGCGGTGCCAACAGCAAATAAGTTCCTTGTTACTATAGCATGGCATTCTCAGGCGTGGCGTTCTCACGATGAATAATGGACAAGGGCATGGGTAGATACCTGGCGTTATGGTTGAGAGTTGCTTCTATTGCACTGCGCTGCGCTTCACTGTATTTCGGATAATCTTGATTCGTCTGGTGGCAAAAATTGCCTATGAAATTGACTTGGCCTCCTACTAGGTCGTCTTGACCATTAATAGTCAGTCCTACGTCCCTAATTCGATGATTGTCGCGATTCGTGTCATATTTGCTTTTTCATAATCCACCTCATGCATCATTGGTATTTAGTTATGTGTCATCGTCAACAGCATCTCCTAATTAGACATGAAATTGCTCGTTTGGTTCCTAGCCTAATCATGTGTCTACCGGGCCCTCTCCTCCGGGTATTAACTATAGCGGAATATGAGTTTACTGCTTCTGAATACACGGGTCCTGGAACGTACCATGCAGATATTGTTGCCGTTCAGCAGTATCTTGGACAGCTTCGTGTGGTTTCCAGAGTAATCGCTGCTCGCTGTTAGAAATTGCTCAAGCGTCTTATAGGTAAGCTACACGCATACAATTCGGTCACATCTTCCAAAACCATGTCTGTAATAACTGTTAGCTTGTGGCACGTGACGAGAGGTCTTGTAACTTGGAATTCTACTTACTGACGTAGTCATCGAAGCCAAGGAGAGTCCCGCTAAATTCTAACAAAAATTTGTTAGCTATCGGAGGATTATGGCACTTTCGGAGTACCTAGGTGGATGGGTGTCATACCCTTGTCACCCTTCATAATGACCCATATTCTTGAGCCGACACACTTGTCGATGAGTTCTGTGTCGTATAAGTTATATTATCTTGATTTTACGTTCATAACAGGGAATTCGAATACCTAGAGGCAAAAGTTGGGATGCCATTTCGGAAGATAGGGTTATCTTTGCGGGTATTCTAATAAGAGTAGTCGAATAACTATTATATCCCCTTGAGCGAAACAGCTTTGGGAAGCGTTTGTAGATGGGATAGTCCGATAGTGCAAGTCGGTACCTTCAATTTGCGCTTGGACGCCCCGGATAAGAAATGGTCACCTGACAGCGAGTGGCGGACGCGTTAGGTACAATGAGTATTACATAATATCGGATACGATGACTAATCCTGACTCGGCTACCGCCTTTAGTGGATCCATGAATGCTGTACCCGCTGTCTGACTTCACTAATTTACGTCTTCACATTCTTGGAATTTAACATAGTCCACTCCCGCGATACCGCGACGCGTCTGCCTAACAAGCAGTGTGACTTATACTATTTCATACTTAGTAGTCATTATGGAGCAGTGCTCTGATTCAACATTCGTTCATCACCAATGACGTTCCTTGCAGGTTCAGAGATCGTCAGCAATGCTCTGAGGTCTCATAATGCTTTGCGCGTTTCTCTCATTCTGCGGTTCGTCTGCCTTTTATACGAATACCACTAAGAGGAAAGGCACGGAATTTATTGACAATTAATTATTCATCATAGTAATTGGGTAGGACGACATTCTAAAATGACTGCAACACCACCTAAATATCAGTTATGGCATCCTGCACGAGGTATCTCATTCTCGCCTGTCGCGCGATCCCCAGTCTTGACCCCTGAGGATGCGCAAGCTTCGAACGGAGCAGCGACAGCGAACCAAGCTGGCTCTGTAGCGCCTCGTTTAAGTGACTTGGAGGATTCCCTTTTATATCCAAAGCTGGAAGGACTATCGTTATCGACGGTAGAGCATGATGCGCCGAAAACAGTTAGGGACTCGCATGGAATAACTAAGACAGTCGTTGAGGATGCAGATACTATTTCTGTGGAAAAGCAGACGAACCTATCGGAGACCAACATCGCAGAGGGCCCTCCTGTATCCGCATTGCCATTTAAGATGGTGGATGACTTGTTCTACGCTGCTAAGAAGGCACCTACTGGATCTACCAATTCGTTTTGGTCTTACACTCAGTATCGAGCGATTTCGGATGACGGCACGGAACAGAAGGTGAAGGTGCATTACTGTCGAAGCACCCATACGATGGAGAGGGTTTGCCGAGACTTTTTCAAGGATGAAAAGGTACTTGGATTCGATTTGGAATGGGCCGCAGACTCGACGAAATCGCAAGGCTTTAGGAGAAATGTCTCTCTAATCCAATTAGCAAGTCCGAGTCGCATTGGACTCTTCCATGTCGCTCTTTTCGCCGACAAAAACGACATATTGGGTCCTACTTTTAGGGCTATTATGGAAGACTCAAGTATCACTAAAGTCGGCGTTGCTATAAAAGGCGACGCAACTAGGCTGCGGAATTTCCTAGGCGTCGACTCAAAGGGATTACTCGAGCTAAGCCATTTGTATAAGCTCGTTACGCATTCAACCACGGGTCGATACGGCGAAATAAACAAGAGACTCGTGACATTGGCATCCCAGGTAGAGCAATATTTGCATCTACCCCTATACAAGGGTCAGGACGTGCGATCAAGTGACTGGACTAAGCCTCTACGTATGGACCAGGTCATATGTAAGTCGTTTCTTTTCTCCAACTAACTCCGTTGTGCTCAATCTCATACCGGTATAGATTCGTCGTCTGATGCATATGCTGGATTACAACTGTATGCTACTCTTGAATATCATAGGAAACAACTCGATCCCTGCCCGCCTATACCTTATCATGCGGAGCGCGATCTCCCCATCCGCCTAGCTGATGGTGCGATGTTGGCGATTAACGAAGATCCGGTGGTAGACGCAACAGAGGAAACGGAATTAGAAGCCACAGCAGCCACCAAGTCGAAAAAGGCACCAACCAAACCATCAGGTCCGAAAGACTCCCGCATCGAGATCGCTGAAGACCGCGTGGCTCGTTACAAAACCGCCCATCCTAATGCGCGGGCGACTTTCGTACAGCTTCGTGCCTACTACATGTGGCACGAGCAGGGCCTCAATCCTCAGACAATAGCAGCGCTACTGCGGGACCCTCCATTGAAGTTGACCACGGTCACCAGCTATATACTTATGGCAATCCAGACAGAGAGATTTCCCATCGATGCCGAGAGGCTGCGCGTGGAGGTTTTGAGCACGATGCCAGAAGATACGTTGAATTCCCGATGGCCTTATATCTCTGCGCTTGTCTCGAAATTGAGCTTATAACGTTCTTCTCAAGTTTGTCAATAAGCTTGCAAATTTACCCCTCCAAATAGAGAGCAAGTTGGCGGCTCTAAAGGTGCTGCCTTGAATCGCCATAGAAGCAATTAACTGGGAAACTAGCTGATAGTCTATAATGGTATGGTTCAACATCATTAATTCAGCCATTGGGTACCTAGTTACTCATTCTGGCTAGGGATAAACGAAACTACAATATATATTACCGGTTCGTTGTATACAAGGGCGGAGCCATTGTCATTTTACTGTGTACTATAACACTGCCATCTTATTAAACGAGAAATCGATGATCCTTTAGATAGCGTGAGATGATATAGATTGTAAACTACTAATAACTGTCACCCCTTATTCATATCGCTTCTATGGTAGATGGATGATACTAGGTAGTCTAGAACGGTCGAGGGATATATAGATCGGACATTAGATATCTAATCAAATGGGTATATTCACCATGCCTTAATTTTCTCTATACACAAATCACCATTCCGTAAGTAGTTCCCAATCACCAAAATTGCTAATCCGCCGCCAATAAGTCCCTACCCGCATTTATCTGTACCATCTTATCCTCGCCACCGCTTACAATCCCCCAGCTCTTATCCCATGCGACGCCGAACACCTTAACCCCACGCCCGGGTACGTCGCTCTTACCGGCGCCGTTCTTCTGCACTTTCTGACTCTCTCGCTCGATTACATACACGGCCTCGCTCACGCTACCACCGCCCTCGGCCCTGGTGCCCGCGCGCACGCTTCGCAAGTCCCAGATCCGACACGTGCCGTCGTGGGATCCGGAGACGAGGCTGTACTCGTTGTCTGGCGACGCGGCCAAGGCGCCCACCATGTTTCGGTGGCCGCGGAGGGTCATGACGGACGTCGTAGAGGCGTCTGCGCGGGGGTCCGCAAGCGTGATGTGGCGCGCCGATGTGCCGGCTGCGAGGAGCCCGCGCTTGAGCCAGGCGAGCGAGAGGAGCGGGTGCGAGGTCGTGATCACGTTTTCGGTTTTCGACGTCGTTAGGTCGAGGGTTCGGATCGTGTGGTCTTGCGACGCGGAATATGCGATCGTGGAGTCGGTCGGGGAGAACAGGACGGCGGAGGCGGGGGAGGTGTGCGGTTGTAGGAGAGAGAGAGGACCACGTTGGGGCGCGGTGGAGGGGGCGAGCTTGCGCTTTTTGGAGGTGGTGGTGGCGCCTGGGAGGAGGGATGCGGGGGCTGCGGGAGCGGAGGACTTGGAGGTTGTCCAGAGCCCGATGCTTCCGTCGCTGGAGGCGCTGAGGATGCGCCCTGTTGGGCCGTGGACGTCGAGGGATTCAATGCACGCTTTGTGGCCATATAGCTCGAGCGAGGGTTTTAAAGTGCCAGAGAAGTGGTCGTCTGCTTCGGTGTACTTCCATATTCGGACAGTGCGGTCAAGCCCTGCCGATGCGACTAGTGACGCAGACAAGAATTTGGCGGATTTGACGGTGGCGCTGTGGCCGCCCAGGCTTCCCGAAGGCGAAGTTGCAATCACATTCCCGGAGTTATTCCATATCCTCAGTAACCCGTCGTATGACGCGGATAAAATTCTATCTTGGCCTGTAGAAAACTTGTCGCCGCTCCATACACCCGCGCGCGAGGTCTCAGATAAGACATCAATATCGCTAACCCAGTCATCGTGCTCAAAACCGGCTTGGTAGATAGGCGGTATCAAGCTGCGCACGTACTGCAGCGTCACCGTACTCTCGGCGGACAAGCCGTTGGCCTTGAGGTAGTCTTCGAGCGAGGTCCGCAGAAAGGCGCCGTTGATTAGAAAGTCGAAGGGGATGGGCGACGAGGTGTTGAGCATGGACTCGGAATTGAGAACGCGGGATAAGCCATAGCGCTTTATATCTGAGGGGACAAGCAATTGCGTCCGTCCCTCTGGGAGTTGGAGATCGGGCGATGTCGTCGTGAAGTTGACACGGATCTGCTGGGCTTCGAGGGCCTCAGGCTGGGGTATGGACGAATCCATAATGATTTTTGACACAGAACACTTCAAAATTCTCTGATAGTGTTACTTCTTCAAATCTGGGGAAGTATTATTGCGACAGCTTACCACAATGATACATCCTATGCTGTCGAATTGCAGATTTAGATTTTCGATTTTGTAACTTAACTTCTAGGAACTTTTTTTCTTATCGATAAAATGAGCAAAGCACCCCACACAGTTCCTTCCCAGATCTACACTGTAGTTGCACCTACTACCCCGCGATACAGGGGTTTAACCAATCATGGCACTCGTACGTAGTTAGTAAGTTAAGCCCCATAAAAGACAGCCACGATCAATTAACGCCAAAACGCGTCGTTGATCTTGTGAACGCGTCTCTTCAGTGAATTCTTTTAGGATTGCATACCGCTTTAAATTTCTTGTTCTTACGCTTGAATAAGTATGCTGACAACGTTAAATCTCAATGGCTTCGCTCGATGATATATCTGGTAACTTACTCCGGAAGCCTTCGTATGTTTAACCAGTTCTGTTCACTATATATGATGGATGATATTAACTATTCACAGGGGCGAACCGGAAGACGAGCTCGAAAGGGTGCCTTCAAATTATAAGCCAATGCACTCATTTAGGCTTGACAAGGATAAGCCATATAAGCAGCAGTTTGCTGATATGTACTTCCTGAGACTCACCAAGATCAAGCCTGCTGTTGCGAAACTGGCATTGGATGCGTGGGATGGCAAGGTCATCGGGGATGAGCCCGTAAAGCAAGCTGAGCGAGTGCTCGACATTCGGCAGGGCGAGCTATGTTGGGTCGTTGGCACGGTCTACATGGACATGCCACTAAAGCCCAATATTCTCGATGATGTCTCTAAGGATGTATGTGCTCGAGTCGTTGAATCTCCTTTAGACTTATGAGTTATCTAATTCTTCTGTTCTATCTTATAGCGATGGCTTTCGGCGCCCATATCGAATAAGAAGTACTACTCCGGGGATGGCTCTGACGCTATCATGCTCGAAGACGAGTCTGGTCGCGTGCGCCTTGTGGGGGATATACTGGATTCGGTTATTCTGGTCACCGGTTGTATTATGGCCGCTATGGGTACCGAGAATTCAAACGGTGAATTAGAAGTGATCGACCTGAAATTCCCGGAACTACCTCCACAGCCGGATCGCTGGGCGCTATCTAATCCGCCAGCCACGAATGGCAGTATAAAGGGGGAGAAAGCCAAGCCAAAGAACGAGGATACCGAGATGGCTGATGCTCAACCTAAAGGCAGTGGAGGGAAAATAGCAATTGTTTCCGGCCTGGGGTTCTCGGGAAGTGATGCATCACATGCAATTGAGTTGAATTTACTACTGGAATATCTGCTAGGGGAGTCTTTAGACCCCGCGGCACAAAAAGAACTATCACAGATAAGTCGATTAATCATCGCCGGAAATTCGATTTCTCTAGAAGAAAGAGGAGCAGTAGACGAGGATTTGACAGAGAAAAAGGCGCATAAGAAGTACGGATACGATAGCAGCTCATATAACGCCCTGCCATCGCAACTCCTGGACGAATTCCTTTCAACGTTATTGCCTACGATGCCAATTACTATACTACCTGGTGCGCAGGATCCCGCAAATACTAGCTATCCGCAACAACCGATACATCCAGCTATGTTCCCCCACTCAAGACCTTACACAGCCCAGCCTACGTCCTCTGAAGTAGGTTGGTTTGATACGGTAACAAACCCGTGGGAGGGCGAGATTGAAGGCTGGAGAGTCCTAGGAACAGGTGGCCAAAACGTAGACGATGTTTTCAAGTACGTTGCTAGCAATGACCGACTGGGTATGATGGAAGCTATGTGCAGGTGGCGATGCTGTGCTCCGACAGCGCCCGACACGCTATGTAAGTCAACAAACCCTACTGCTACCATACTCTACTAACAACACAACTAGGGAGCTATCCATTTCAGGATGATGACCCATTTGTCATGCAGACATGTCCACACCTCTACTTTGTGGGTTGTCAGCCCGAGTTTGGTACCAAGGTTATCCAGGGCCCAGATGGACAAGTCGTGCGACTCATCGCTGTGCCATCTTTTTCAGCTACGCAAGAAGTGGTGCTGGTAGATACAGAGACCTTAGATGTTACGAAAGTCAAAATTATTGCAGCTTAAAGCGATGTAATGGGGAAATGACTAGGCGGATTAGAGCATACCATAGGAGTTGAAGGGATTTGCCTATGAAACGAGGCGTTGCTGCCAACATATTTACAGGAGTAATTAAAGACTGGGGCAATGAATCCTATCGGCGAATTTGTTAGGGAGCTGCGACTGTTTATTATTTGAGAAAATAGTAAATGGCAATGGAGAGGGGACTTAGGTGGTCTTCATAGATAGCTAGAAAATTGATAATGATATATCAAAAGGTAATAGTGAGTGTACAAGAATAAGACCATCAAGACATTAGCATTAGACGCACTGTGTCTAGCTTTCATAAGTCATTCCACTCCTTTTAATGATTTGAAAAAATGGTATTCACGTAAGAATATTTACAAATGCACTTCCTTACATAAGATACTTAAATTTAACCGATATTTAGCCATAAAACCTACCCCAACTGCCGGCAGCCGCCGAACCTAGCTTTCCCAACCAGTAATCCTTTCAAGGTTCTACCAGTACGCCCCACAAAAAATCCAGCTTCCCCATCTCCCCTCACTGAGAAATCCATCTCACTCCCATTCTCAATTTAGAACCAAACATCTTGCACATCTGCAAGTTAAACCCCTCTAGCACTTCCGTTCGATCCTTTTAGCGCCTAAACTTTTATCGCCAATTTCAACCTTTTCTTCATTTCCAATTCTTCATTTAACTATTTTTCTAACCTTCCATTTCGAACATCGAATTAGGAGATGGAATTAGATGTGGATATTGAAGAATTGATTGATGCACTTTTAATTGAAATCGCCTTCTCTGGCGTTCGAGGTAAGTTTAAGTTGATAATCTACCCGCTGATGTGCAGGTGATTCAAGCTTACTGATACATTTCCCCAGGATGTTCCGTCTCGGCTCTGTTGAAGAAGATAGAATCTTTCTACAGCGATGATCAAAATAAGACCGGAGGTCCTTCTGAAGCGCGCCATGGTGAAGGCGATGAGTTGAGTGGCGTCAACGGGAACGCCACCGTTTCTAATCATGAAACTCGCATTCAACAGAATGCGACCAACTACGACCTTTCAATCGGTTCAGAGGTTTGGATTTGGTTGGTAGCAAGGTCGGACGTTTCCGTAGGTCCGAACAGGAAATTCAATCATCTCTCACTAGATGAAATCCTGGCTCTTCCAGAAGAGGAAGACCCTGAACCTTCCGTGGATGATGTCAAACCAGCCAATAGCCAATTCTCTACCCCGGCCAAGGATAAAAACCATTCCTCAAAGCACTCGAGAGGCCTAGAGGAAACCACACAGAAGTCTAGACCCCGCCTTCATGTTTCCGAGGAGCGCCAATGGAAAACGCTTGCTGGGCATGGTCCAGACAGCAAGAGGATCCCACAATTTGAATGGAAGGCACTTGTCGATATTGCCTCCACAAGGGAGAATGGCATCCTTCAAGGAGATCTAGTTCGATTGTCCGGCCAAGACAAGCGCTCTCTTCCCACTCGAACCGACTCTCTAGCAAAGAAAGGATATATCATCAAACAACCTATAATTCTTCGAGGTTGTCGTTCCAGCAAGTTATGGCTTGCAAAGTTTTCTGAAAGTGCGAAGATGGGTCGTGATGGTCTTAACTTTGATAAGCTAGATCTATCGAAGGAGACCTTGACAAAAGACCTTGCTCCGGTCCCGTTCAGTACCTGTTGGAATGGCGAAAGACTTGATTACATAGCTATTGCACAAGCTTTCAACGCCGTTCTCAAGGCATGGGGTATTATGCGGTACTGTGATATGCGAACTAAGTTAGACACCAAAGGCGTGCCTCAGATGAGAGCACTTGCAAAGACGTCACGATGGTTCACGAACATTGGAGCGGCGACATTTGTAGCCGCACGATTCGCTAATGGCCAGAGACTCTTTAAGGACTGTATTAAGTTTATAA
This sequence comes from Annulohypoxylon moriforme, assembly GCA_022695765.1. Taxonomy (NCBI): domain Eukaryota; kingdom Fungi; phylum Ascomycota; class Sordariomycetes; order Xylariales; family Hypoxylaceae; genus Annulohypoxylon; species Annulohypoxylon moriforme. The sequence continues at coordinate 13,703 of MU403171.1, forward strand.
GGGAACCAACAGCTGAGGAATGGAGAGTCTTTCGGACTACCCCGAGTGCTCATATCAAAGTCCCCTCGGCACGTCTCGGTAAGCGAGGCCAAGCGTCTCGGGCCAGGTACAACAAAAGCAAGGAGATCCAACCCAGCCCTCATTCCCAAGCGAAAACGAAGAATATCCCGAACAATGAACAGCCAGCGGAGGCAACAAATCACGACGAGCTAACACCATCATTGTGGAATCCGTATGAGCCGATGGTCAACACGGCATTTAAGATAATTGAGAGGGCTGGTTCAAACGGATCTTCGAATGCCAAGGTCGGTCGTATTACCTTAGGGCATACTTATCGCAAATATATCGCCGCACTCACTGCGGTATTGTCGCAGCCTAATTCGCAACCTCCTCATCTACAACACCTGGATGTCATCTCGCAGCTTACTCGTCTGGGGAAGACAATGACCTACCAATTTTTCTCTGCCAATAATAAAGTTAGCGATCCTTCCACAGGGCCCGAAAAAGGTGATGAAGCTGAAGGCCAGGAAATTGAGGCAGCTGAACAAAGTCTGGATATAACTATCTCGCAACAAAATTCGGTTGCCCCAATTAGAAACTTCGAGTTTTCACAACCTCTACTATCCAAGATTGCAAAGACACCGACTTCCTCGTTCTACCATATTAATCGGACTGTTCGAAAATCGACCCCTAGGTGGGGAGGAAAGCGAAAAAGGCCCTTGAACGAAGAGCCGGCTAAGGGGAAAAGCACTGGTATCCAGGAGCCTCCTAGCAAGATGCCTAGGGTAGAGGAACCTTCTCCGGAAAGGGGGGTAGAAGAAGAAGGAGATGCGCCAACAAATGACCAGGAAACAGATTTACATGCAAACGAGTCTGAGGTGGTTCCCATGGAAAATGCTCGAGAGCAATCCCATGACTCGGAATTAGCATCGCCTCCAGCTCCTCATCCAACTCCACCACAACGTCCTTCCCGGCCGCCTGGTGTTTATCGTGAGCCGGACAATATATTGGATCCCCCTGGAAAGAAGGGGAGGCGGAAGAAATCACTCGTTCTTGCATTCAGGCATGACGCACTCAAGAACCCATCCTTTCTGAAACCTCGTGAAAGTAATGAAGAGGATTCCGTATCCCCGACGGAATCGACGCAACCCGCAAATTCAAGTCAAAGTGTGTCTCAGCATGCAAATCAAGACGATTCTATCATATCATCTGAAGCAGTACCTACACAACTCAAACGAAAAGCAGGACGCGGTGGTAAAGTAGAATATCGGTGCGACAAGTGCGGCAACAGTTGGAAAAACTCGAACGGTTTAGAATATCACCTTAACAAATCCCGAACTACTTGCAATCCTACTTTCGTTCCACCACCTATACCACCCCCCAAGCCCCCTCGGCAACTCCCAAAACCTAAAGTTGTGCTCCAGCCCGAATCATCAGGTATACCCGAAAACCAGAACCAAGGCCGGACTCGGATTTCGCTCCGACGGCAGAGTTTGGATCGTGATGCGTCTCAGCAAAGCCCTGATGCTGAGAATTGTCGTGTCTTACCCCCGAAACGTCCTCGTCTCAGTGAGACCCTTATGCCTAATCAATTTACCGAGGATTCTTCTGGTATCAAGTCCATTAGAGGGTCTGTTGCTCTGCAAAACTTGGAGGCATATGATGTTATAGATCACCGAAGACGCCGAGGAGCTGGCAGCCAGGGCGCACCGCCCAGTACATTTACTGTGGCTTCTCAGTTACGTCAGACAAGCCAAGCGTCGCCACAGACCAAGGACAAGAGACCTTCCAGAGCTATTAAGCAAGGCATGATAGCTAGCGCGAGTATAAGAGAACAAGGAAAGGCCATCCACGGGGAGAAATCTGACTCAACGACCTCTTCATCGAAACCTGTAGCGCCTGGAAACCTAGAGAAGGGTACTGAATCCCCGGTCACCAACCATTCGGCTACTGCAAGTAACACGGGAGATAATCTAGGTATTACAGCAGCCATCAATCAACCGAACCAAGATTCGCAAGCAAATGAGAAAACTTCCCCAATGAAAGCTCCCAAGAGATCGAATCCTACTGTCGGTACGCTACGCAGGGAGCGTACCAACCATATTATCCAGCATTTGCTTGATAATAATGATGGTGTATTTCCCGGTCAGAGTTCTGTATACCAGGCTATGGTATCTATTTGGGCAAAAAGACATCATGATATAGAGCCTCCTGACTGGAAGGTCTGCCAAAACGTGGTGAACAGGATGGAGAAAGCTGGTACGCTAATACAGATCCACTTCTGCTTTCTTAATGAAAAGGGAAAGCTCGAGGAATGTGTTGTGCTTGGAAAGAATACACCAGGGGTAACTGATACGGTAAAATTAGCTTCTGAGCCTAAAGTAGTCATCATGAAAGAGAAGATGCGAGAGATGTTTCCGGAGCCGTATATTCCAGAAGCATTTTCGTTGTCACAGGAGGAAGGCGAGTTGTTTGATGCAATCGCATCACGGCATAAAGATACTTCGCAACCAGCTGATGCTCCTAATCGGCCCCGAAAGTCAAGCATTACCGAGGATGTCGAAGTCCTAAAATACCCGGCTCATGTCATGGTTGATGTCGCTACAAATGCAACCAGCTTAAAGAGACCAATGGATGAAGATGGAATGACGGACGCTTCACCTACCAAGAGAATCCGTATTGACACCTCTACTACTCCTAGTGCACTCAAGACCCAGAACCGACGCGACCGCCGTGATCATCGCGAGTATTGGGAGGCCGGGAGAGTCGCAAAATACATCTGGAACCAAAGTCAGATCGAGAAATGGAGCCAAAAAACCGCTTGCCTTCAAGACTTTTCGACCGGAGCATGGTCGATCTCACCCCAGGGGGCAACTTCGTTTCAGTTTGATATTAATAAGGTCTTGTTCCCGTCTTATAATTCTCGCGAAAATGGGCGAGATCGCAATAAGCCGAAGGCTACAAACAAAGCTTGCAGGGCGAAGACATCAGACCCAACTCTTCGAAATCGTAGGCGTCTAGGTGGCGGTGATGAAGAATTCGGTAATGAATCGACCATGAGTGGCATATCAGAGCAGCCCGGATCGGTGGGGGTAGATCGATTCGTTAAGCCGTCAATTTCTACGTCATTTGTACCTGATGATTCAATATCTGACGACGAGGACGAAGACATAGTTATGGTTGATACTCAGCATGACGACGTTGCGGAAGACGACTTAAATGCCATCTCGAATGGAGCCAGCACGAAGTTTGCGAAGCACAAAGCGATCCAGAGCAAAGGACCAGGCTATTGGCCTCTGTTGTCATCTAGCTTTTTTGAGGAAAACTCAAGCTTCGCGTTGTTTGGGAATATGCCAAGCACCAAGTGGTTCATACGGGAAAACCTGCCACAATGCGCCGGTGATATAATCAAAACTTTCCGAGGAAAATTTCAGTTCAACTCCTGGGCAGATCCCTTATACGGAAAATTTTTGCGAGAAGTGAGCATCATCGAGGAATGGGAGAAATCGCCTGATGGATCTCGAATCCTCTTACACGGATCGATCACACCTGAATTTGACTGCATATTCGTTTCCCTTTTCCCCAATGTGTCAAGAGCGAATATGAACCCTATTCCTCGTGCTCTCGAATGGCCGCGCAAGACTCAGTATACCGCGGAAAATCTTCCAGACGAAATCAAAGACTCTTCACCTGATGATGAAAATGCAGGGGTATCCATCCCCGCCCGTCGCAATAGGGGTAGACCAAGAAAGGATTCGAATGTGTCTCCGTCTAGAGAAAAACCCAAACCGAGAGCGCCTAGAACCCCAAGAAAAGTCCAACCAGAAATAATACCCCGGGTGGAAAAACAATACAAGACAAGACAATTTGGTCCGATTCCCATTCTACACCGAGGTCGCGTGAACAGACCGGCGCCCAACGAGGATAAACTTGGTCTCAACGGCGAGACCGACCTGATAGCCGCATTTGTGGTCTTCAAAACTCTTCTGGGGGGCGTGGAGAAGAAGGTGGATATTGGTTTAATCTTGAAAACTTTCCCTCAGTACTCCCATTCGTTCCTGAGAAAGTTCTGGCCTCGGGTTAGCAAGGAACGCAAGACATATATCGATGCCTTGACAAAAAAGTTCCAATCCTCGTTCATAGAGGCTTACGAAACAGGGGAAGTCAAACCTCTCAATTATGATGACGTCGACTCATATGATTGGAGATCGCTAGTCGTTTGGGCAACAAAACTGGAAACACACGAGAATGTGAACCTTCCCGAATCCCGCCGTGCTTTGGAAGAAACGCATTGGTTTGAGGATCAAGCTAATGAGATCCGAGATTGGAGGGAGACATGGTTTCAGAGTTTAGCTTCCATATATTCTCGAGTCGAAGCAACCGCCAGCAAGCCTGTTACCATTCCTCTCAGTCGCGGAGTCACGGCGGAGGAAGAGCTCATAAGTCGCGCGAGATCCTGGGTCCGCTCTTTGTGCATCACCCCGATAACACGTTCCAAGATGCCCGAAGAAATACGGGCAAAGCTCCTTAAATTGATTGGTAGAAATGAAGCCGAAGCGAACAAGCTGCTTAAGAAGGTTGTCGACCAACTAACGTCGGAACGGATAGCAGCCCGGAGCAAGGGCAAGATATTTGGCCAAGCTTTACGACTACACGGAGTCTTTGCGAAGCAACTTGACAAGGCCCCTACGGTCGAAAAATTTTATCAAGCCGTCAGCTTCAAAGCATTGCTTGACCAAGCTTTCCGCAACAATGAGGAGTACGTTGTACCGTATCTTGCTAATGATGGTACAATTATGGCAATCATCAACCTTCAAGCACATGGCCGTATTCATATAGAATCTATCGGTGCTCCTAACATCCCTTTCGGATTTGAGCCCGGCAACTACGATGGTAGAACATTCCCGAAGACCTACTATCACTTCAACGTGAAGTTATTGCCTACGAGGGCCTATATGTTTGATGATGATCTCCCTATCATTCAACAAGCAATGCGCATGGAACCACCTAAGGAAGGGCCTCGAGATGAGATTCCCATCTGGATCGACTTCTTCGGAAACCTTAATAAAGGTCGATGGATTACGTATCTCGGCATGATGGTTTTGGGAATGGCGACTAAGGGACCCCTAACGCCAGAGACCGCAAGCGTGCTTATGAAGCCGTTTGTCGAACCGTTCGAAGCGAAGCTGATCATGGACTGGACCGATAGGCTAGGTATCCTTCAGCGCCTCGAGTCGGATAAAAGTGCAACGGTGGGGGAGTGGTGGTGGTTAGTCGTGGGGAAGTTGGCGCAAGTATATCGTGACGAAGTTCAATTTTCAGAGCTTGGGGGTTGAGAAATTGCAGCTTGTATTAACATTGAATCGTGCATGGGAAAATATGTCATGGTACGGCAAGGAGCATTATGAGGCGTTTGGAAGGTTGAGATATCCCACGAGTCTTGCTGCAAATCCTACTTTACTTTTTCGAGATTCTGTAAAACTGAACATAAAAGGGTGTTTAGAACTTGGTCGTCATGAGCTACTCTCTATGTAAACCGTGCTTCATATGAAACTTGTGATTCAGAAAAATCCTATTATGAAAGCATACTAACACCAAGTTCACTCCTTGTTTTTCGCATCAATGTTTTTTTTCTTTCATATATTCTGCGTGATATCCCATACATTACTTTATTACTATTACGTACTGCTCATAATCTATAGACCATCCGGCAAGTCCACTGCGGGTCAGTCCCATCGCGAAGACTCTAGGGCCGGAAACCTAACACATTAACCAGCAACAGATGTTTTCGTATATAATTCTTGATTACAAGTACGAGTTTTTATCTTAAGGTGCTATCGTCTAGTGGTAGGACAATACGTTGTGGTTTGCAGGCTAGATACAGTCTAAGGCGGCATCCGTGTAAACGGCGGTTCGATCCCGTCTGGCGCCATGGGAATTTCTTTTTTTATAGATGTCGATTGGACAATATTTTGATCTAAGGTTTATTTTAGTGAGAATATAGGAATGAAGCACTTTTAACCATGTGCTATACGAGGAATTGGCTCATCGTCTCACTTTTATTGCTATAGACGAACTTCGTCCTCCACATAGCGAGCAATCCTTCAGCATACTTGATGGTCTAGTAGTATAATACTAGTCACTAGAAGCATCTTCAATATCGTATTGCTACTTCGTTAGTGGTTTAAAATCTAGCTGAATTCTTGGTATCGATTCCCATGACAAGCGAATAATAACAGCCACGCCTGTATCCTGCCAGCCAGTAGTAACGCCGAATCTAACGCCAGATCCCGATGCCCGTTCTTAATCGTCAAACTCAGCTCAATAAAACCTTCAGAAGCATGGCGATCAACATGATCACCAAGGACACGATGGCATAATCGATCCAAGGCGGCACTCCCGCGTTCAGACTCATATCTGTCGTGATCGGCGTCGATGTTCCCTGACCTACTGGATCTGGCAACGGTGCTCGGCCTGTAGGTAATGGGACGCCTTGCGCCGGCTGAGCAGCACGCGGTGCAGCCGTCGTGGGCGTAGGTCGTAAAATCTCCCGATCAGGCACCGTCTGCACGAAACCCTCCGCCAGCTCGGCGCTTTCCGCATCCTCTTTAGCTCCTTCCTCGCTAGCAGCCTTGGCCCTCTCCATCTCGTCGCGGAAGCCCATCTTCAGCTCGGCAGGAACTTCGACCTCCTTCCTCGTCTTCTCACCGTCGGCGTTCTCGGCATCGAGCTCCTTGCACCGCTCCTCGCACTCGGCCATGATCTCGCCGTTCGTCTTGCTGCAGGTCGCGCATCGCCAGGAGCCGCTTTCGGAGGCTAGCTTGCGCCGTACCGCATCGCTCGTGTCGAGGCCGCCGAGCTGCCCGCGCGCGTCGGTCTCCATGAAGGAGCGCAGTGCGACGAGCGCCGTGCGGACTCCCCAAGCCGGTTGCCAGGTCTCTTCGTGGTGACCGCTGATGCTTAGGCAGATCTCGCGGTTCGCTTCGAAGCGACCGCTCGGGGTTGTGAAGCGGAAAGAAGGGGGGCGGAGCGGGTAGGTTGGTGGCAGGACGATGCGGCCATGGTACAGGCCGTCGGCATAGGAGGAGTTAGGGGGCCCGCGGAGGGTGAAGTGCCATTCGAAGAGGTCGGATTCGAGGGGGGAGGCTGTGTAGTCGGGTGATGGGGAGGTGGAGAGCTCGGCGGCTTCTTTTACTGTGAGTTTTGGGTAGATTGGTTAGTTTATTGAATTGTAGGAGAGGATATGAAGGAGCTAAAGCTTACATATGCGACGGATAGTAGGAGATTTGGTGTTGAATTTGGGAGTGGCCATGTTGGCTAGTGAGTGGTAATTCGCGATGTGTATGATCTATTAGTGGGGTGGTGATTGATCACGATAGGTCATGATGAGGTGAATAGGACGAGAGTTAATTCGAATAAAAGTGTGAAGGATATCCGAAAACTTTAGAATACGAAGGACTTGACCATCGGTAGAATTATATTTTAGTCAGGCCGAACGATGGTGTTACAATTATGAGATTCCTTGTATTTTGTGTTCTAGGAGACAAGGCCAGGCTGTCTTGAAGCTGTTTGGTGTTCTTGAATTGATGCGACACTATACTTAGTAATAAAGAATCTAACTAGTAGCTTAAATAATAGCCGCATACGTAAGCAGCTCATGCCAATGACGACAACTAGACCACGTGATAGTAGATAAGATTCAAAGTCACGTGTTTATATTCCGGTTCTTCATCGTTGATGTTGTTTCCTTCCCTTCGGATATTAACCGTCAGTTGAGTTTCATTAATCACGCAGTGTATAAATGACTTAACTTCTTTAAAGGAACTAACAAGAATATACTTTTATGTTTCACTTGCCCCTTTATGTTTTCCCATTTTCAAGGTACCTAGTTTGCATTACTTCATCTCCGGTTCGTCTCAAAGACAATACTCCTTTCTTGACTTGCCGTTTCAATATTAACCAATTTAAAAATGAGTACTTATAACACACACGAATATTATAAAAATATCATCTTTAATCGTTTCTTAGGTCTGTAATTTACGTGTGTTAATGGTGATCCTCTATAATGTGAGACCCCGTCTCGAGAACTAATCATACGCAAGGACATTCTCTATCATCCGATCTATTTCTAACGGGTACTCAGTAGGCAAGAAATATAGAATTCATTTCCCTTAAAACCTCTCAACGGGTTCCTTCCCAGTCAATAACATGACGGGAGTGAGCAGTTTCCATTAACCTAGATTCCCCCTTACTTGCTTACATAATATGGTATTGATACTACATTGGAGGTAATTGCAACTACCTTCAGATGTTGAAGAGGTAATAGAATAGCTGTTTCTATTGGACGGCATTATGAATATAGTAGTTAGAGTTTCTCATTTTTGGTTCGATGAACCATACGAGAAGGTAACACATCTCCCTCATGCTTTCTTTACTATAAATTTCCCCCATAAATTATTTGGGAAACTACCTAATTTCTATAAAAATTCTACGAAACATACCACGACACCGAAGATCTATATCTATTCAAAGTTCACCGCATCACTCGTCTGCATATACTCCATCGAGTCAGATCTTGAACTCGCAATTTCCCCTCCCTTAGCAGTTCTTCATCCTGCCAAATACCCAAATACTGAAGAACAATGTCGGCTCGAGCGAACTCGTCTTACACCCCTCCGATGCTACGGTGCCAAAAATGCCAGGCTACCTTTCCGAGTGGTGGACTTCTTCGTTCGCATCAGCATCAAGCAGGCCATTTGATGTGTAGTTCGTGTGAGGCCTCCTTCCACACAGTTGAGGCCTTACTCACTCATCGTAAGAATGTAAGTCTTCATTTCCCTAAATACTTCGTAACTTCCTAGCTCACTTTGAATCCGTACAGGATCATAGAGCCGCCCAAGACCTAACCTGTCCTGGTTGCACTAGGAACTTCACTTCTGCTGGCAGATGGATCCATCACGTCGAATCTGGCCAATGCTCCTCAATCTTTCCCTCTGACATATCTCATGGGGTTACTGTGGTTATGGATACCATTGCCAAGAGGTTGATTAGAGCCGAGCTCCAAAGCGAGAGCAACATTGACTTTTCCAGCCCATCTCACATCACCGACGTTTGGGGTGCTGAATGGGCAAATTCCCAGAGTTTAGATGCCCAGAAGAATCCCGAGAACTTTCCAACGATCCCAAGGGAATCCCCTCATGGTGATTCAAAGCAATCCGACCTGCTTGCTGGTACTAGTGCCGGCAATCTTAAGCAGCAGCCGGGTAATGTCTGGGCTCAGAAGAAGGATCTTTTCCCGGAGAAGACGAAAGAGCCAGTTGTAACAACCACACCTCAGGCGCCCTTTTTGGAGAGCCTAGAGGAACCTACTCCCTTGAGTCGGCCCACGGGACAACGCATTCTTGATCCCAATCACGAAGATTTCAATGTGGCAGTCTTCTGGAATCCCATCTTGGAGGTTTACAAGTGTCCCCATAGAAGTTGCAAGTAAGTTTTAATGCATCGACACATGTTAATGTAACATCTCTCATATTTTTATAGGTCCAAATTCCAACGCTCGAATGGATTGGTAGCACACCTGAACTCTTCTGCACATTCCGGTGTTCGGTTCAATTGCCCAGGCTGCAAAGGCATGTACACATCTGCTTTTGCGTGGGTTCAGCACGTTGAAAGCGTCAGCTTATCGAAGTGTCGCCTTAGAGAATCACATGAGATCTACGGGTACGCGTTGAAGGAAATTACAAATGGCGCTCTAGAGGTTGATACTCTAACCGATCTTCCCGATGCCGCGGCGAAGGTGAAGGTTGTGGAAGACTGGGCGAAGACAACAGTGAACCCTAAGAATAATTTCGTGCCAGGAACGAATGAATACACCAATGCCAAGCAAGCTGAGGCATATAAAAAGCGTGCTTGATCAGCCCGAGAACATACATATTAGATGAGTGTCTTGGGTGAGTTAGTTATGCGATGCGTTATGCTCTCTAGCTAGCTAAGCTATTGCGATAGCTTTAGGGAAGTTGTTTTCACCCTGGTTCGACATAGCTCGTCTCAACGCTGGCTAGATAACTGATGGTTATATTTGCCTGGAACTATTTGTGCTTGGCGCTGCTTTCGTGCTCTTCCTATCTCTTGGTTTCGCTAAGAATGATGCGTATTCAGAGTAATGATGTATTCTGAACACGAGCTTAAGATAGATTGCTTATAGACTAATACATTTCATTGATTCTAGCATATGGTGTAATGATTACTAAGTTAATGTTATGTCGTTTGGACTGGACACGACAATAGAATATCTTGTCCAGGCTATTTAGCCAATGGGCTAGCGAGGAAAGGTCCTATATTCTGTGGTAAGTCCTTTTACCCATGACAGGATTGCAACTGAATTGCTCATGTCTCACTCTACTTAAGCAATTCAGCCGCCCGGGTTCAGAACACCGAGCTTATTGCCAAAGTAGCTTTCCCACCCTCCTCATGCATGTTATTTGGCTTACTAGTATTTCTATGTTTTCAACAAGTTTCCTACACTGATAAGAAATAGTTAGACATTCACATCTAGTATCCCGTTGTTCTAAAACGCTCGATAGTTACCTGAATACCTACTGACCAATTTTGTCCGTGAATAGCAGACGATCTTCTAGAAATGACTTGACGTCGAGCTTCATTAACGCAGTAGCTAGGTAGGTTCTCCGCCTTCTCCATTTTTAGACAAGGCAATCTACTGTAACGATGAGCATTGGTGTGGGATCGAACCCTGCATATTTATATATTGCCCCGTCGGCTGGTGATCACCACTGCTGAGAAGGGGTACGGCAGATGTATCGCCTTACGTGCGCGGGATTCTTTATCATCAGATAAACTCCATGACAATGGCGGGGTTGATTGCAGATCGAGGGTCTTATATAACATCCCTATTTTATCACCAGGTACCTCATATTTGTATTACCCTACCTAAGACCTAGCTTTTATTCGATTCCTTCTGCGGCGATCATGCACCTACGAGTAGCGGCAGCAGCGGCGGCGTGGCTTTTCGCAAGCCGGACGGTAGCGCAGGGTATAGGAAAGGCGGAGATTCACCCTAAACTTACGACGGAGAAGTGTACGATCAAAGACGGCTGCGTTAGGCAGAACACTTCCGTCGTACTCGACGCGAGCTTTCACGGATTAAGAGACGTCAACGGCACGGGTAGTTGCGGGGGATATGGCGGTGGGTTGAGTAAAGAGCTATGTCCGAACCACGAGGCATGCGCGAAGAACTGCGTGTTTGACGGCGCGGACTACGAGGGTAGCGGGGTGGTGGCGAACGGTAGTGCCCTGACGCTGAATATGTACACACAACGCGACGGCAATGTGACCTCGGCGAGCCCGCGCGTATACCTGCTGGATAAGGATGAGGAAAATTACGAGATACTGTTCCTGAAACACGGCGAGATTAGTTTCGATGTGGATGTGTCGAAGCTGGTCTGCGGCATGAACGGTGCGCTATACCTGACAGAGATGAACCAGACGGGAGCCCGCAGTGCTCTCAATCCGGCGGGGGCAAGGTATGGGACGGGCTATTGCGATGCACAATGTCCCGCGCTGCCGTTTATTAATGGTGTGGTGAGTTTTCACGATGAAGATTCCGAGATTTCGGGTTTTCTTGTCTTTTTGCCAACCTATTCACTTGCCTCAAAGTACGCTCAAAGTTAACAGAAGATCTTGCGACTCATAGGCGAATATCGACTCTAGGGGATCATGCTGCAATGAGATGGATATCTGGGAAGCGAACTCTCTAGCATCGGCATTCACCGCACACCCATGCAGTAATCCGGGGGTATTCGAATGTAAAGGGGACCAGTGTGGTAGCCTCGGCGTCTGCGAGAAGTCCGGATGCGAATATAACACGTGGAAGCTGGGAAACATGTCGTACTATGGGCCTAACCGGGCAGCATCATCGTCAGGAAACGCGACCAAGTTCACGGTAGACACGACGCGCCCCTTCACGGTAACGACGCAGTTTTACACGTCGGACAACCCGTCGCCGATCAGCAACGGCGTGCTAAACGAGGTACGGCGGCTGTATGTTCAAGATGGGGTCGTGATCGAGAACGCGTATGTCACGGACCCGATGATGCCGCCGGGCGATTCTCTGCGGATGTCGCACTGCCAGGCCAGCGGGGCATTGTTCGAAGATCTAGGAGGCCTAACTACAACGGGACACGCGCTGGATAGGGGGATGGTGCTAGCGTTCAGCATCTGGAACGATGGTAAGCAGTTTATGAATTGGTTAGACGCGGGCAAGGCCGGGCCGTGTACGCTACAAGAGGGAGATCCCGAGGTTATTAGGCGGCAAAGCCCTGGGACGAGCGTGACGTTTAGGAATATTCGGTGGGGAGAGATTGGGAGTACTTATGGGAACGGAACGATGGCTGGTGTATGAAACATTGAATCTTGAATATATGAAAGCATTATTACTCATATTGTATTCATCGTGTCATTATATAATCAACGATGACATAAATTATTACTACATAAAAGATGACATAAACTGTGAAACCTCATTTCCTTCTTGATTAGGTCAGCATGTAATTACCTAATACACTTACCAGGTTTCCCCTTTATTACTTAAGCAGTTTACATAATACATTGGAGGGGGGGATGATTATATAATACCAGTCTATTGGATCTATTGATAGCACAGCCACAGCCAAGGGTCTAAGCCATGCTCACATCCGTGGACCCTCACCCTCAATCCTTGTTCTCTGTCACGTCAGCTTCTGTTCGGAAAGGTTGGAACTTGTTCAGTCAGGGGATTTGCCTAACTAGTAGGATCCAACTGTCGTTAACAATATTTTGTTTCACGATGTGATGCTTGCTTTTTTACTTGACAGAAATTTGTCAAATTTCCTTTCGCTATTTTACTCTTTTCCGTCGTAGTCAAAAGTTTCAAAGGTTTCCCACATGCATTCGTCTGAATCATCCTTCACATCTCCATTTTTTACCTAATGGATAGAACCTCATCGCCTTCGCTGCGATCACCAAGTATGGCTCGTAGATGGGCTAGGCGGTTCGAGCGCTATTGTTGCAACTGCCTCACTTATTTCCCTTTAGCTTTCGTCTACAGCCTTACCACATGGGCAGTATGGGTTGTCGTTAATATAGGGTCAAGCGCAACACAGAAGCCCGGTTGGATAGGTTCGTCTCCTGCGTGAATTCTATTTCTACAAGCTTATGCGACAGCTGCAACAACCTGAAGGCCAAGGCTGCAATAAAACTCGAGCTGACGTGTACACTCACAGGGACGAAATCATCCATCGGTGGCATCTTCCTTTACCTCATGCTCAACTGGTGCTATACTACCGCCGTCTTTACGAACCCCGGCAGCACAACCAGTTCTACCGGTTACTCGAGCCTTCCTACCAATAACCCCCCGCAAGCCACATCTTTTACCGTCAAGTCCAATGGCGAAACGCGCTTCTGCAAGAAATGTCAGGCCCGGAAGCCCGACCGTGCGCATCACTGCTCAACCTGCCGACGCTGCGTGCTCAAGATGGATCATCACTGTCCCTGGCTAGCTACTTGTATCGGACTCCGCAACCACAAGGCGTTTCTACTGTTCCTCATCTATACCACCCTTTTCTGCTTCTACAGCTTCGCTGTCTCCGGGTCTTGGGTCTATGAGGAGATGCTCACCCAGACTCAGTATAGTAACACCTTAATGCCAGTTAATTTCATCATGCTCGCCGTCGTTTCCGGAATCATCGGATTGGTTGTTTGCGCCTTCACAAGTTGGCACATATTGCTCGCAAGTCGGAATCAAACAACGATCGAGTGCCTCGAGAAAACCCGCTACCTAAGCCCACTTCGAAAGACATTGCAGACTCAGTTTGTCGCACAGCACAATGGTGAGGGTATCCAGCTACCGAGATATGGCCAACAATTGCTAGACATCCACGCGAATGCGCTACCAGGCGTCACGAGACCCGAGGAAGGCGAGATAAGAACAAGTGTGGACGGCAATAACGCACCTCAGCAGCTATCATACGAGGATATGGAGCGCTTTCGAGCCCAGAAGCGATACGAGGAGTACATGGACGAGCAGGATTCCGAAAAGTTGCCCAACGCTTTCGATCTCGGCGCCAAGCGGAATTTGTTACATCTATTCGGTCCCACTCCGGGACTCTGGTTCTTCCCTATCATTAATACTACTGGTGATGGATGGAGTTGGGAAGCCAGCCCGAAGTGGATCGCTGCGCGGGATCGGATCGCGATGGAGAGAGATGAACAAAGACGGAGGGAACGAGCCGCTGGATGGGGCGACCCCGATCCTTCTTTCGTCCCCATCACTACCACCGTTGCACGACCAAACGGAGCTGGACCCGTGAGGAATTATCTTGGCGCACCAAGCCCGAAATCACAGCTATCCGGCAGTGGTGGCCGACGTACGCCGTCGAAGGCGGACCGTATCTTGGGTCGAGACCCGAATCTGTACGCTGATCAACCGGCAGGATCGATGTCGATGCGAACTTTGAACAAGCAGGGTATGGACATCGAAAATGAGTTTGAAGATAGCAGTGAGGAGGAAGATGATGAAGACCCGGAAACCAAGGCGTTGAACCTGGTTACAAACGGCGGATGGGCAAAAAGTGGTGCAAGCGGGGTACTAAAGCCATCACCGAAGAATGGTAATGCTAGACGATTCACACCACCTAAGAGTTTCGCAAAACAGCAGCACCACGACGAGGACGACGAGGTGGACTGAGCGAGCTGAATGGACGCTGGAACGACCTGTGAAAAATGTAGTCGGCAGGGAAAGGAGAGGGGCGGGAAGGGACAAGGAATGGATGACTTCGACTTGATATTGTGCGTTAAGTTGCGGCCGGTGTTTTACTTGGGGGTATATCACTGCATGGCATGGCTCAGGCGTTTAAATCGTTACAAGGTGTACTACAAGTGATTTTTTTTTTCGGTCTACTTGACGGGTATTGCTGTCGCCGATGGTATTTGGCTTGGTGTTGTCGATTTGTTCAGGGCGAAAAATGAATTTGTATAATGGAGTTGACTCTCCTGGCAACTAGGAAACGAGGAAGTAAAGGGAGTAAATGAATTATGGTGATTTTTTTCGACTAATGTTCTCCTGCTTCGTGGGATTGATTTGTACTTGAACATGCTTACGGAGAAGCTATGTGAGGTCTTTGCCTAATATCATGAGTGCAAATGGTTAGTACTTAGTTATCCTCCTGCCGGCTATGTCATATGAGGGGTCGTATTGAACAAACTTGGGTAACCAATGATTGTTCAGGTATTTTCTTTGCAGGGAGTGAGCTTGAGCTTCATGGTTTATGGGCTGGGCGATTCTTCTCTTCTAGAAGTTAAACTTGGGAATATTGAAGAACTAGCAGCATCCAGCAAGACGATTAGGCCTTATAATTAATACAGGTATATTTCATTCTATCGCGATTCATACCTGTTTTATTCTAATGGGGCCAAGCTTTTCCCTGAGGGTGTTCTAGGACTCATTCCGCGTCGGCTGAGCACAAATTGATATTTGTTCCAGGAATCTCTTGCGTGACGGTATCGCGAGCTGTAGCCCTATTTACTTCCCTACCGCTACTCAGGTCATCTGGTCGCGCAAATGCCGGTGAGCTCTGCATATCAATATAAATCCCGTCTGCTAAGTTCCTTCACACACTACCTTTTATAAACCCGGGAGTCGTGTAGCCCTCCTTATCGTCGTCGTCGTCTCCTTCGACTAAGTCCTCAAATAACCATTTCAATAAAGTGTTTAGGGAGTCACTAAACAAGATTGTGTGCTTGCCTGACCTAGGCTGTTGCCAGGAATTCCATATCTTTATGTATCCGCGAATAGGGATGAGGCAGCTCGCCCTACGATTTGCAAGGACTCCGATGTCTTCAGGGGTTCCAACACTCGCTAAGAATGCCGCTATGACCCTTCCCTGGCTATGGTTAGATGATTTTGCAATGACTTCTAATCCGAACCTCCAAAATTTTGGAGGGTCACGATCCGCTCTCTTGACCTGTTCTAAGACATCCCGTTCGGGGACGAAAAGGCTTTAGACGATCTTCGTGATAAGATAACGACGAGGCAGGACGACCGCTCGGCTGTAGTAGTTGAAAAGCAGGTCAACCCATCCTCATTCCACAGATAAAAGGACCTGTCTATTTCCTCCCATCTTTGGTGCTTTCCTATTAGTTTATAAAGTCATGATCGGCGTCCCTTCTGTGGTGTGGAGGATACAATATATGATCTAACCTACTCATCACAATTTTCTTGCTCCGAATCCTCTTTCATAGGACTTGATTATGAGTTCATCCTACTCATAAAGCCTCAAGGCAAGATCTGGTTGCCTATCTCGGCAAGCTGAGCTCATAACCCGGAGGTCCCCCGACCGAAACGGATAGGTGCTACCAATTGTTAGTGCACAACCACGTGCGATGTTAAGGTAATACCTAGTTCAGTTCCAATTGCAGCCATATGTTGTTTAGAGTCTATAAAAAATATCTCTCGCAAGTAGACCTTTCGTTTCTTCCGTATGATGAATGAGTGATAATTCGTTGAGTCGCACTAGGATTCTAGACAGCGCATGTCCATGCCGTGAGATATAGAACCCTTCGGGAGGTAGTAATAATCATCAGGTGCTTCTTTAAAAAGAGTATCATTATACTGAGAGATAGATATAGACTCTTATAGTTCCGACATATTGGCTACTGCCGAGTAGCTGATTTAGAGCTACGAAAGGAATTAAAAGTAGGTAGATGAAGTAAATTAGGGGAAGAAATCAAATTCTTGGTCTCATACTTATAGTCAATGAGTTAATATACTGAGACATATATAGACTGGTCATTTCTAACCTTAGAGTTAATTATCGTATGCATACAAAGCATATAATATGCTCATGTGGGAGAGAAGCTACGATTATTACACGACTCGTCCCGTTGTCTCTTATCATACCGACCTCGGTACTCTCAGTCTTCATAATCTTCGAGATGTTTAGGAGATGTTTAGAGCAATTTTGAGCATAAACGCGACCTATTAATGACGTATAGACACACATATTATCATAACTTGGAGAGAATTTGAGGAGTCGTATCACCTACCTTAGGCCCTAAGAACTTTCACTGCTCGACTGTGTGGTTGCTTCCACTAGACGGATGTGATCTGTATATGTAACTCTAAAGCATACACACATCGATACTTGATACCCGATTCGGACAAGTATCATAACTTTGTAAAGGGCGTAATCGTGTGCTTCATCTACTGTGTGTGGTATGGTTCAATTGCTTGGAAATGTCCGCAATTATGTAATTAAGACTCTACACAAGGCGTCTTGGCATATGGATGTCTGTTTATCTTGACTTAGATCCCATCTGGTATGCGCTCGAATGTCGTCGACGTGCGGAAATCTAGAAGTCTCGTGGCAAATCCGTCGTATTTCGTTCTCGTCCCATGTCCCGGCCGAGCCGACCGTCATAGCAATCACCAGGGACCTAGTTTTTCGCTCATACAGAGATGACTTTCACTTAGATGCCCGTGAGGGTTTTAGGAGGGTTGTACGTGCAATTCTTGTCCGAGAAAGCCGGTTGGGGTCTTCGCCGTCTCGGTCGATGCAGGTTGACCTGAAGTTTGTTGGAGTAGCAAGCCATCAATTTCAAGGGGTAGCGAGAGCGTAGAGGAACTAGAACATGGTATTAGCAGGGTTTCTCCTATACTTACCTAGCTAGGAAACCTGAGCAAAGGAAGTCTGACGGCGCACATGAGCCAAGACACACGCGTATGTATATCTATCAATAGACCTGTGCGGTGTTAGCTACTAAGCGTTTCACATCTAGGTATTTACGCAGGTATCTATACCTGCAATTTGACTAATTTGACGACTCCAACTTCAATCATCAAGTTGACCCTGGACGATCGACGAATGAGACTTCACTAGAGCTATTAAAGCTGCTGGAGGAGCACCTGAATTTACTCTATCGGAGTAGATTTTCGCTCATGATCATCACGCCCGTCCCTCCATCGGCAGGGTCCCCGGTCATATTTGATTGGAAGCCATGATGGATCGACAGATGGGTTGTTGAGATTCGTGCCGCCTGTGCCACCGGAGAGTTTTTTTGCGAAGGATTATGCTGTGCGTAGGTGGCTTCACGCTTATTAACGAACCCGGACGACTTCTTTTCAACCTGGCCAACTTTTTGTTGATTCAACTGGGAAAAAAAAAAGCAAAAACGGCATTTGGAGAGTCGCATGGACCTCCAAATCCCGAGTTTCATCCCATACCATCAGGTTCGCAACCGCCGGTAGCGAAAAATCGCACGAGTT
The DNA here is from genome assembly GCA_022695765.1 of Annulohypoxylon moriforme. Taxonomy (NCBI): domain Eukaryota; kingdom Fungi; phylum Ascomycota; class Sordariomycetes; order Xylariales; family Hypoxylaceae; genus Annulohypoxylon; species Annulohypoxylon moriforme. The sequence goes on from MU403171.1 coordinate 32,019, forward strand.
ATCGTTACTGTAATGTACCATGACGAACGTGGAGACCAGCGGAAAAAAGGCTTGCATATACGTATGTATAATACCGTGAGGTACTTATGTGCGAGCTAGGTTTCCCAAAAAAGTTATTTGGCTCATTCCCAATGACATGGCCGCAAAAGTTCCCGGCTTCCCATCAATTTACGTGCATTCTTCAGCCCCCGAAGGGCAAAGTGGTACGCAAGATGGAACCCGAGGATCGCCTACCCGTACCCATACTTTATGCCGTGGAGTGCAGTTTGCGGTCCCTCCACGGGGATAGGGCCTCAAAAGTAACGCCGATGCGAAGCGACACGGAACGGGATGGGGGATGGGGGATGGGGTCAGGATCAAGACCAAGGTCAAGGTCAGGGGGGGATAGGACGACATCAAATACCTAAACCAACCAAACGCTATCCGCAGCATATTTCGTACATATAGGCTCGAAGACGGCTGTCATCCCACGCAAAAGCAAAAGCCGCATACTAAAATATGTGCTACCTCACGGCTGATCGATCATGCAGCTTCTTTTACTAACGAACAGCTCTAGCAGCGCTAGCAACGTCGAGAGCCAGCCAGCCAGCCACGCGACGCAATAGCGCGAACTCTTGTGAACCATTGTGCCCCCATGTGGTAGTCTCGAAGGCGCTCGTTTAAACTTCTACCCCCGCGTCCCAAGGGCTCACGTCATCCTCGCCAACGCCAGGGGGAAAGTGAGAAAGTGAGAAGCGTGGCAAGGGGGAGCCGGTTCGGGGGAGACGTTGAAGAGGGTGTAGGGGCGTTATGGAGGGGAAGAAGCGATGGAAAAACTTGGGACGCATCAACCGGGCTGCAGGACCCGACAGCGTGGTACGGTAGCTCACGAGGGTTTTGCAGGGCTGGGACCGTGCGCCATTGGCTCGCCCGCCTGTTCGTAAGCGGCTCGTCATCACGTAACCCGCATGCGCAGCCCCTGGCCCTGTCTATCCAGTGGGATGGGACGAGGGGGGGCAACAGAACGGGGGGAGGGCCGTAAGCCCGTGTCCCTACCCAATAAGGTAAGGGAGTCAGGCTCGTTTGGGTAAGAAGGAATGTGATGAGAGCGCAGCGCAGCGCAGTAAGTAAGTCCTTGCATTGCATGAGGCAGAAGCAGAAGCAGAAGCAGACGCAGAAGCATGAGCAAGCAGCACCAGCACCCAGCATCGCCAGCACCACCACCGCCAACCAGGCGCAGCTCTATTGCATGGTAAGTACATACCTAGTAGATATGTAGATAGGTAGATAGGTACCTATGGAGAGAAAGAGAAGGAGAGGCCTTTTTGGATTGGGTTGCAGCCAAGCACGGTTCTTTTCTTTTTTTCTTTTCTCCTCAACCCCTTGTCCTCCTCATGCTCGCTTCCACTGTTGTGGGATTACTTCCGGGTGCTGAGTTGCTGAGTTGCTGGGCCTGTTAGTTGTTAGGTGACCAAAAGCTGAAATCGCCCCAAACGCCATTTATTTCCCGTTTTACCTCTGCCCCCTGTCCGCCCCAGTCGCCGTTCTTCTCGTTACTACCTAGCCTACCCAGGCCACCTAAATCACCTAAATCACCCAAACCCAACCCTTAAACACTCCTTCCCACGTTAGGCAGTATAATACGATGCAGATAATCCGTCGCCCGCCGAAAGTTACCTAGGCGTGTAAGTCGGGCGACCGTAATCGTTCCGTTCTAGGTATCGTACACACCCACTTCACCCACTTCTACGCCGAATCGACGCCTAGTCCGCACCATCCGTATCTTCCTACAGGGGCGGTGAGTAAGGCCTGGTTTCCCTAAACAGCCGTCCTAGAAGCCTCTGGGCGTCAGCAACTGGAAGGCTGAGCTGACGGTCGACTTACTGACTTACCGTATCGAGAGAGCTCGCCCGGCAATAACGCCGCCGGTACATGTTAATTCGCGCCGTAGCTAACGAGACGCCTACGCGTCATGCATTTCTACTGAAAACAGGTTAGGGCAGGATGCGCCGCCTCTTGCTTTTTCTTTTTCCCCTTCGTTATGGGGAATCATAACTGCCGTGAGCATATTGATATTAATAATATCCCGCAGCTCGGGCGGCCTGCCTAGTATGGGCAGATATGCCTATAGGGCTAACCTCGACGTCAGATCATATCATGTCGACGGAGCTACCAGGTTTTGCGATCGACACGAGACGGTGCGTTATGGTTATGTCCATATCCTGGGTTACATGTCAGACCAGAGGCTGCATACATATGTAGGTGTGTATATAGGTACATACCTAATACACCTACATACATGCCCAGCATACAACACGCGTTGCTAGGTCCCGGGGATGGGGTTCGCCCGAAAAGGGAAATAAAACATGTCGAGGCTGAACGTGGAACAGCTACTCCGTACTGTAGCAATCATTCCCGAATGACCGAATCCGAGCTCCCCAGGTCCACGGCCTCGGCAAGCCGGCCGCTTATGCTCCTCCTTCTGCTTTAGGTCGTCAGTTAGAATTAGATAAGCAGCCATGTTTTTGAAGCTTTATACGATCTATCGATTCTAATTGGCGGTCAGCGGTGAGTAAGCAATATTATACATAACTGCTCTTCTGCTTGGTGATATGTCGATAATTAGCTATCATATATGAAACATGATGGACGACAGAAGCAGTTAGGTCACCAAGAACAATAAAGACACGTAAGGAAAAGAACAAGGCTTGGGTAATGCGGAATCGCTATTGGATTCAGTACTAGTGTGCAGCGTGAGCCACCAGGTATTGTTTATCTGAGTTCATGCAAATGCGAGCCGACATGCCTATGCTAGTAAAAGAAGAACCTGCTGGGGAAGAAATAGTATGTCGAAGTGAAAGCTTGATGCATATCGTCGAGATATCAAGAACCGCCCGCCACCGAACCCCAACCGTATGCGAGCCCAGTGAGATGAATTTTTTATGACTTTCACCGAATCTGATCCTTCTTGTGCTGCTGCTTAATCGCGACCCTGCGCCTTCAGCCTGCACCTTAAGTCCTGCTCGTAAAAGCGAATGCAAATGTAAAAAGCCCAATAAATGCTTTGAATAATGTCCTCATCGCTAGGAAATTCGTGATATGACCCCCCTTGCCTAATAAACACCGTAGTTCCATATGCCACCGTCCCATGAAAACAAATGAGATGATTTTTTTGTCATTTCCCAAATCTATCAATATTTCCCATCAACACCAATATATGCCTTACTCGCCGTTCCTGTATGCTTCCCGGATGTTACTCATAGGGAGCACCTAATGTGAACGGCTGCTATCGAACGCCCTCGAATAATAAATGCATAAAAAACAATCCGTAAAAAAATCGCTTATGGCCGTGCTGCGCCGTCTCCCTTTTGATAATGTGATCCGATGGGGGTATTCGCTACAGACTCAAACCAGGTGGGAAAATCATCGCGGTTCGACTGTTAACTCAAATAAAAGATGTACTGGTACAAGGTGATTCGTGATGGAATCTGAGTGAATACTGGAGTACGAATCAAAAAAGAGGGTGCTGTGATGAGTCGGAAAAGCCGCCGTCGACGCTACTCTTATCGAAACTTGACTTGGTGCTATTGGCGGATGATCTGTTGAATACGTTTCGGCTAATGTTCTTCAACTTGCCAACGGCCTCACCACCATTATTTTCGCGAGCCTTTGGTACGTAAACGCTGGTGGTCGGGTCCACTTTGATATGACAGAATAGGGTTGAGAATAGATACTGGTCGCCGTTGGAGTCTAGCAATGGTAGAGTTCGATAGCCTTGCTTTAGGCTAGTGAGCTTGGCCATGTAAGTCGCGATGGTGGTATTTCGGCCGGTGTTCTCGCCGTCGCTAGAGAGCTTGACACTAAACCTGACGAAGACCAACTCGGGGTGTTTAGTTGTGACGACGAATTTGGCATTGTGGTTGAACTCGGGGTTGAAACCGTTCTCCTTCACAACAGACGTGACCGCCTTGAGTGGGGTATCCGTCAGGATGGAAACGCCCGCCATGCTGTCATGCTTATCTCGTTTATCGTTGGTGTGGAAGATTTCAATCTCGACGTACGGATCCAGAGTGCGGTTAGAAGGCAAGGATGACGGGCGGATGAGTTGCTGTGCCGAGATAACATTGATATGGAAAGTCATGTTTTGGCGCTCTAGTTTGCCGATGGCCTCCGCGGGCAAGCCGTCGGGAAGTATTCGTATCTCGCGCATCGATTCGGGCTTGAGGACGTAGCCTGACTGATCGGTGCCACCGTCAAACATAGCTTGATTTAACTGCATGCCGAGATCAAAGGTCTGCCAGTTGAGCGCAGCCATCTGTACGCCTCTCCGCCAGTACATCATAGGGTTGAAATTGTCGGAAGACAGGCGAGAGTATTGGGGATATACGCGCATCATGTAACGCATGTTGTGGCGGGTCAAGGCCTGCTTCGTATCCGGTGCTTTGGAGTGCTTCCTAAATGTACCTTCCATAAAGGACAAAATATGGTTGCTCTTCTTGCACTCTGCCGATTCGAACCCGTGGAATTTGATGCCGCTACAGTAGACGCCGAGTTCGCCCAAGCTCTTTACTATCTTGCTTGTCCGCCGCTTCCCTCTCTTCTCCTCTTCGCTATCGCATTCGCTCGTGCTGCTGCTAACTGTATCGTGCACTTGACCCTCGTTGATGGTATCCACGCGCTCACCCACTACGCCACGCCGAGGAGGTCTGGCAGTAGGAGCTAGTAATGGGCTTGATAGATACCGGGCCGGGATGGAGGCATTGTCAGAAGACACGGGTTTCATGAAAGGAGACGTCAGGCTATTTCCGCGTCGACGACCTGTCGTAGTCTCTCCACCTGTGCGTTGTGGCTCTGGGACTTGATGCGTGCCCTTCACTTTGATTAAGATTCGGTCCTTAAGTTCCGAAGGCGTCGGAAGCGTTGTTGAAGATGGGTCTAGTGGTTCCGTGACTAGATGTGGACCGAAGATGTCCCTCATGATTTCTGCCATGACCTCTTGCTGTGAAGCACCGCAATGGACTTCAAGCGAAACCCAGAGCGGGAAATGGCTAGCAAAGAAGGCGTATTTCTTGACAGTGTTGATGACTTCGCGGAACGAGATGGCGTTCGTCATAGCATAGCCGTGCTTGACTATCGGTTGGCCATCCGACCCATCCCAGCAGTCGATCTCAACACTACGACAACCTCGGACAAGGGTCGAGATATAGCCTTCGATGGAAGCGACGTCTGCGATTTGGCGGCCGACTAGGTAGGTGTTGTGCGAGCTGGAAATGAAGTATTCGTTGAACGGTCGGTCGAGCGAGTAGTCAGTAGGCGATGCACGCACAAGCACGCAGTTGTCCTTCGACGTGAGATAGGCCACGAGTGCGTGCTCGTTCATCGTGACCGAGTCCTTGTCGAGGCGCTGGCAGGTCGTATCTGTTCCCTGTTTTCCGCCCCGACGAGCGTAACGAATGAATCTGTTCTCCCATAAGTTCGGGTTACTGTCAACATCTTCACCTTGCTCGTCTCGCAAGAACTGCAAGAACTGGGGGAAAGAGATGCCCCTCTCCGGCTCCGAAGTCAGGCTTTCGTATATTTTTCGAATGTCTCCTCGTCGTTTCATCTCGCGGACAAATATCTGGAATTCGGAGAAGTTTAGCCGGCCGGATCTAGTCTGGTCAGCAACATTGAACTTCGCACGGAGCTGTTTCTGGGCCATATGGATGTGGAGATTCCTGCAAACACGCTCGACGCCAGGAAAATCCATCTTCTCTTCGCCAGGGGAGTGCTGTCGGTTCTCGAACTGTTTGGTCATCTCGCCATTCCAATATCCACGGATAGCGCTATCATTGAATGCCATCAGCGAAGCCATGTGTACCTCTCGATGCTTCGATATCGTGTCTAGGGCATTAACCCAGTGCGCGAATGTCTCTTCATCCTCGGCAACTAAGTGCATCATCTTGCTCCTCGACTTGTCAGGCACAGCATAGAAGATGGTAAAAAAGCGGCCCTCCTCCGATTCTGGAATGCCGTAGTCGATACGATACTGACGGATGTCGGAGCCTATCCTGACTTCCTTGATATCGTCGATGTAAATGCATTTAGTGGAACGACCTTTCTCCCATGTGACCTTGCCGGCATCCGCCTCGAGGATAAATAGTAATCGCTTCGATTTCTTCTTCTTGGATATCTTATGTAGATAGGTCCCCTTAACCAATGCCATTGGGACGACTGGTCCTGTAGGGACATCCACAAATGATGCAGATGCCAATGATGGGGCGGCACTGCCCGAAGAGAAATCTCGGCACATGAATTCTGCGCCATAGACGCCACAGGTCGAGCTAAACTCGTTCATCTCGTCAGGGTGGAACTCGTCGTCGGAATCCGTTAGCAAGACTGTCTCTGCCGCAGGTGCCGTGTTGGTACTATCACTCCTGCGCCGGAGGATTCCCGGGCCTACGCTTCCTTCGCGGCTCATGGGAGTTGCTGCCGACTGGCGCCGAGTCCTGCTGGCAAACTTCGTGGCCCGGTTAGAGAGTCGTCTAATCAAACCCTTTCCCGAAGAGTGGCTGTTCAAGGCTTCGGCCATGGAACCACCAGCCGTCGACGGATTAACGGGGTTAGCCGAGTTGGCATGGTTAGGCTTGTAAGTAATAAGGGGTTCGCCAAGGTGCAAAGGCGGCGGAGGGGGAAACTGCTCGGCGTCATGGCTTTGGCTACGGTAGGGATCCGGCGAAGGTTGAATAGAGCTGCTTGTGTTGGTTAACACCGCATGATCAGGGGACATGGTGGGAGAATCATGTTGGGAAGAGCCAGACGCCGCGGTGGAGGCACTTATGGCTGAGGTAGGCATCGAGGTGGGTTGCGCGCTGACTTGGTGGGTAGTTTGAACTTGACTTGGGCGAGGCCGCCGCAATAGAGAACCCTGGGCCGCCATGATCGGTGTGCTAGAAGAAGGATGCCGGGATTCGATGCTGGTGCGAGAAGGGTAGTTGTTGCTATTGGGGGTTGCAGTCATGATATATATGGTCGAAAAGGGGGGGCAAGATTTGGCCCGTTGCCCACGCGTGAATCGTCGTTAGTACGTGTAGTACAAGCAATATATGAGACAGTGTCTATATGAAGAGGGCTGAGTTTGTGGGCCTCATTTTTCCGGATATGTCTTTCATAGAGGCACGTCCCAGTAATAGGAGAGAATTGGGGAAGGGGGGGGAGTGAGCGTAAGTAGATAGGTAGACGAGTTTATGTTGTATGGGACCGTGAACCGTGGGCCGTGATCCTTGGGACGGGGTGGTGAGAATGTATACACCGGGGGAAGGCTACTTATTAAAATCTGAGGCCAAGTTCGAGGCTGCAGGACCCTCGGCGCCTTCCCACGATGTATGTATATGTAGATTGCGGTCCGGAACGCAAGGATGCGCCCGAGTAAGTAAAATGTAGTATAAGAAAGTACAGGCCTGTCACTGGTACGGCCTTCTGACACAGGTACGTCGAGGTACGGGGTCTACAGAAAGAGCCAGCTGCCCTCGGCGCGCGTGCTGTGCTCTGGGCTTGCCCTAGGTGGTAAACCAGGACGCGAACAGGGCGGGTATGGGGGACTGATGTTGCAATAGCTCACGGTAAAAATGGTGAGGTGGCAGGCCGCATGCAGGTCGCTGATTTGGGTTATTCCTAAGTTGGGGGAAATGTGTTTTTGCTCAAGCGTAAGATTTTCGAAGTGAGATAGTGTCTCCTCGATGGATTGATATTGTATTGATCTGGTCCAGCCCCTGCAAGTTTCACTAAGACGGGAAAGCTCTCTTATTTTTCCCTTCCAGCTTGCGATTGACTTGAAATCAAAGGTTTTGGAAGGGATATATAGGATTATATATATCTCGTATAATAGGATATGGGCTCTCTGGAGATCCTAGTCGCCTAAGTTGGGCTTCTTCTGGCGGGTAACTTGTCCAGAAATAAAATAAAAAATCGTCTTGCTGTTCGCTCCTTAAGATAAAAGGTGGACCCCCCCTGCGGTGTGTGGTGATGACTCCCTCTTGATTCCTCTTAGTAATTTTTGCGCCGGTAGTACAACAGAATGTGCGTGATGACGTCCAGCGGAATAGTGGTCCAGTGAGGCTCAGCAGAGCTCAGTAAAGTGCAGTAGGATGGCCGGCAGAATGCAAGTGTCCAGTGGGTGGTCCAGTAAGTCGTTACCTGGGTACGCTGCTGTATGCTGTATGCTGTATGCTGTATGCTGTGTGCTGTGTGCTGGGTATTTCTGGGTAGGCCAGGTAGGCTACAAAGAGAAGACCGCGTTATCCCTTGTGCGACGTGAATCCTTATGTACGGGCACTTGGGAAGTATCCAGGTAAGATTCAAGGTACTGACTGAATTTTTCAATGTGAGTGACAGTGAAGTGAATTGCGAAGGCAAAAGCAAGGCAAAGCGGTTCGTTTAAGTGTGTGTGAATTGGACTGGCCAGACGGACGATATTTGAATTGTTCGACAAGGGAGAAGAATGAATAAAACATAAACTACAAAATAAAATATAATAATAAAATAATAATACCAAACTTTTTTTTTCCTCCTACAAATTTGATGAGGTGTACAGCTAAATATCTGCTTGCCCTTCTTCGTCAGGTGGAGGAGAGATGGGGTCGGGAAATTATTAAGTGACGGAGCGGAAAGGAAGGGATTAAGGCATGGCAAAGACAGGGAAGGGGTAACAACAGAATACAGGAAGTACAGGTAGTCGGTCCCCTAAAATAAAATAAAAAAGTACGTACTGCGCCTGCCCTATTCCTAGTCCAAATCAAAATGTTCACCTGGGAACGATACCTAAAAAAGATACCTAAGATACCTGAGATACCTAATACCCTAATACCCTACTCGTGCCGGCTACAATCACTTTCGCCCTGGCACCCTAAGGGGTGCCGCGCTATGACTAGCGAAATGGGCAAGAGATGCAAATCTACCCGAGGTACTTCCGATAGAGTGGGCTTTACATATAAGACATAGGTATCCTGCTTTTAATGCAAAATATCTTTAAATACATGTATTATGTATTTAAGAGGTAATCAATAAATATAAGCCTTATAATACGATTAAAAGGTGCATTAATCATCCAGATTTTATTCATTTATAAGGTATAGGATAATCTTCGGGTAGATTTGCATCTCTTGCCCATTTCGCTAGTCATAGCGCGGCACCCCTTAGGGTGCCAGGGCGAAAGTGATTGTAGCCGGCACGAGTAATACATTTTAATGCGTGTACCTAACTTGCACGTACGTACCGTACTTACCGCACTTACCTTAAGTGCCCGGGTACTGGGATGCTAAGTTGCTAGGTTGGTAGGTGCTTTGGTTACTTTGGTGCTTGGGTGCTTTAGATGCTTGGTTACTTTCAGAAGGTGTGCTTGGATCTAGTGCATTTCTGGTGCTAAGCAATTGAAGGGGAAGGGGGGAAGGGGGGGCTAATTGCAATTGGCAATGATACATATGTACCTACCTACCTACAATGGATACATACATACACATATCCGCACATTCATACATACTACATGCATATTTACTTACTTACTTACCTAGTTACTACCTAGTAATAGTAGGACTTTCCACCTCCATCTCCCATCAGAACCTAACTTACCTTAGTTTTCGTTAGGGGATCATTTAGGTTGGCGTTATGGTATCGTAATTCTGGGTCTGGTACAGTAAGATACGGGGCCGCTCTGTTGGTTGGTAGGCAGCTTTCCACCAGAATTAGAACGTGCATGTATAGGTGTACCTCTACCCTATCCCATCAGAATCCTTTTGTTGTACGTACTGTTGGTATCCACCCTCGATGCCCTTGAACGGCAAGCACATCGATGGGGGCAGATGAACTTGGGATTGGGATTGCTGGGACGAGGAAAACCCGAAAAGTCAATCCAACCATGACAATGTGGAACCTTCTCATAACATCGAAGTTAATTATTATTATTACCATTATTTATTCCATTAACGGGAAGAGTATTTATGAGTGCATGTGGTTATGTATATCGGTACGTAATTACATGCCGGTCTATTACCTGGTACGGATTCGGGAGTCTGATAAGTAAATGCATACATGCAATGCACGTGTGCAGGTAATTATATTCCAAGTTCGACCATTAGTGCAAATGGATTCCTTATTCTTTCGCGATGATCATGTGAGTCACTGGCAACGCATATACAAGAACGTCTGGACATCTCGATGTACACAAAATAATATGACACAATCACACAAGCACGTTGTGAATTTCTCATTAGAGCCATCCAGGGGAAAAGGGGAAAGGCCGCCCATTGCGTGATGGTTGTTGGATGCTGCACGGCTTTGATGGGCTTGTGCAACTTTAGATTGATGTGCGATGTGCGATGTACGATGTACGATGGTACAAGACATCCATATCCCATCCCATCCCATCCCATCCCATCCCATCCCAGCCTATCCAGCCCATCCTATCCCAGACTTGGAATGGAGTCAGGTGGCCTCCCGTTATGTGTCTATGTGCCTATATGTCTCGAGGACAAAAAAAAGAAAAGGATTTCAGGTACACACATTAAATCGGTTCTTTGTCAATGAAACTCAACATTACCAAGCTCAACCAAACCTTACCTATTAATAAAAGACCTTGCCAAGAACAATGAACAATAAAAAAAAGAAAGGAATTGATCCCGAGTACCTTACTTGGCCTAAAGCTTAAGTGATACTACCAAGACATGTATGTCTGAGACAATGGCAGCTCGAGAACCTTCAGATTTTCCCCAACGAACTTCAATTGTTCCACCTGCATTTGCACGGGATTTATTAGGTACATTAATGTCCATATAGAGGTATGTACGTATGGCATCTAGGCTGCTAGGTACTTCAAGGCTGTATATGCTGTATGTGATACTACCTAGTAGCGTGATGTCAGTGAAGCAAGAAAACAGATGCTTCGTGAGGGATTGATAGTCATAACCATATTGTGATGAGCGATTCCACAGCTGATTGTCAAATGTGAAACAAACACCTCTTGAGGTGGATTCCTAGAAGTGGTCATGAGATTCGCGACGAAAAGTCGACGGCATGCTGGGCGTCTAAGTGAGGGAACGGATGCCAATGCTCTCCTTCTATCATCATCCTATACATCCATCCTATCACCAATGGAAAAGAGAGCCCGTTGCCCGTTATCCGTCGCCCGTCACTTTCATAGGCAGGGCTAGAAAATGGAAAAAAAAAATTGGCGGAATATTTTTTTGTCGGTAAACTCTCCACGTATGCTGGTAGAGGAACGGACCAAAGGCAAAGAGCTAAAGAGAAAAAAAGATTAAGACACTACTACGGAATAGGTAATTACAAGTTCAGTCCAGCTGGACTAGGACCGCTATTAGCTAGGCTGCTAGGGCCAGGATAGGGCAGAAAGAGACAGGGCGCAAAGGTGGGTGCTGAGCCAGGTGGCAGATGCGGTGGTCCCATAACTACATCATCGACTGGATCCGCGGCCGGCTTCCCCAAGATGAGAAAGAAGAAGAGAAAAAAAAAGAGCAACGACAGGCATTATTCCTGACAGGGGTCCGGGGTGGTACCAAAGACCTGGGTGGGAGGAGGTGGAAGGAAGAGGAGAAAAAAAAAATTTAAGATAAAATAAAATCAAAACGTTTCGGTTACCTGGTTACTTGGTTACCTCCCTGAGCGCTTCGGCTATATGAGATACCTAAGACGAATGTACAGTACTTCCAATGCACGTTGCACATATGGATATGTATTTTGTAGCTTTTGTAACACACACATATATCAATGTTGCTTTGGAGTGCTTGCAGTTCTTGGCTCCTCTGTTTTTTTTCTCGATTAAGTACTGGTAATAATAAACAACTATTATTCCATTACCATATTTATTAAGAGCAGATCTAGTACAAAACGTTCATATTTTGTTTCAGCTGTTCTTGGCTTCGAGATGACCTCATTAAGAAGCCATTGTGCAAGCATAAATCACAAGTGAAAGGGGAACCGAGGACAGCCAAGAACATTAAACTCAAAAAAGAGAAAAATAAAATAAAAAATCGGAAAATGATAGCCAATCGTGGAAATCAAAAGTGTCAGGGGTTTAAGAAACAAGGCTCTCATCAACCTTATTATTGTGGTATTATGTATTATGTATCTTTTCAAATAATTAAGATTTCCAAACTTTTCCTAAAAGAACAAAAAAAGAAAAGCACCTGGTAGTTAAAACGGTTCAAGGTTGTTTTTCGGCAGTCGGAATGTCAACCTAAAGCCAGTCAATTGAAACCTTGAAACCTTGGGGGCTGCCAATGCTAGGTACTAGGTAGGTAGCCAATTCTGCAAGACATTCGATGATGCGCACCGCTACCAACTCTAACTAAAAAAGAAACCCACTCAAATCAAGATATCTAGATTAACCTTGGTTAATATGTATGTGCATCGTGGGGGGAAAGAGTGATAGGGTGATAGTATAGCGTCAGTTCCAAGTTGATAGTTTACAGTTTTATCGTTTGTAGCTTCTTGTTCAATCTAGTCTCCTGTTTCCTGTTTGTCCTCTCAGCCGATTTCCCGTTTCCCGTTTCTCTTCTCTCTCAACTTTCTGGTTTCGTCTTTGTGGTTTGCTGCGAGCTGCGAGAGACGTTTCGCAATCGACACATGGGACGCACACAAATCGAAATCGAACCGAAATCGAAGGAATAGGTATTGTGCTTCCATCCTTTTCCGATTTCCGGTGTACTTATCGATGATGGAGAAACACACCATAAACTACCCAGGACAGCACACATGCCATGCCATGCCATGCGCACATTCGCCGACGACGATCCTTTTAGCAAACCAATACAATTTCACTCTATTCGAATCTGCTACTGATCCAACTAATACAACTAATCCACCAGTGGTACTCCTCTATATCCCAACTAATCTGGGTATCCAACGGGACTCTCCCTCGTTGTGTCATCATGTCATGGCGATAATAAAACGTTGCCTGACTTTCCCCGGCCAGTCATAACATCTAAACAACCAGACGCAACCTACCATTACACGCCGACCTTGCATGGCCCCATGTCGTCAACCCCCGTAGTTGTAGATCTCGTTGTGTCGTAGGACGGCGGTGCTAAACCTCCGTCCAACAGCAGCACGCTCCGCGGCTCCGCGAGCCCTTTTCCCTCAGTCTGTGCCTCGCGCGTCTCGAAATCCTCCTCCTGGCCCAACGACGTCCTTTCGACGTTGGGCAAAATGCCCGGCTACTCTGGTTATACACTCGCGATATACCTCCTTTGCTATATTTTCGCTTCTGACCGGAATTATTTACCCGGCCAGAGTGAGCACCTGACCCGATCGGGCGCACTGGTACTCAAAACTTACGATGGCACTCACCGCTTCCAAGAGCGTGTCGTTATTAAGTTGATGACGATACTACTAGGTACTGATATCTGCACTGATACCATAATATTATTCTCGACGGTGTATTAATAATACCACCGGCATTAGGGGGCCTTTTCTTTGCAAGGACATTCCAACTTCGGAAATGCTTTAGAATATTCTAGTCCCTATTCCCTCACCGTTCATGGGGTCCGTGTGGTGTGTAGGTGGTGTGCGTGCGTTCCAGGTTGCAAGGCCTTGCTTGGCCTGCTCTAAGCTTAAAATGCGGTTTTCAGGCGCGTGGTGGAGATACCAGACGCCCGAGGAAAAAAATCGCCCTGTCAATACATAGTATGTACTAGTCGCCGGGCTAGACGAATAGGCGAACGAAGGTGAATGGGCTGAAAGGGGGTTCGGCGTGAGAAAAAAAATTAATCCCAGGAGAGAGAAAGAAAAAAAAATACCACCAAGCATTCCTTGGCTCTCCCCACGCGCGGACTTCTTCGAGCCGTCGCGGAGATGGTGCCGAAGCTCAGGTAAGGAATGGCACTGGAAGGACAAAAGAGGGAGAATGAGGAATTACGTCAAAATTTCTACATTGTAGTGCGATCATCAGGTCCTGCAATTATTCTCCTCTCCACAGGCGTACGAACTCCCATTCGTCTCCCTGCGCCCATCATCATTTGCTAACGGTGTACGATTTCACACGTCAAGATAATCTTCCCCAGATCCAGCCAGACCTAGCGTGTCGAGCGGTTTCACAGATAGTCAGATAGTCGAGGGGGACGCTCTATCATCTTCCTAACTGCACCTAGCAGAGCAGCCTAGCAGCCTACATATAGGTAGCTCAGATAGCTGCATAGGTACGCTAAAGGGCCAGAGGGCAGAGGGCAGAGAGCTAAAAGCTACCTAAAGACTAACGACTGACAACTAAGGAGAGCGGACGACGAAGACGATGATCCGATGTACTTGTACAAAGTAACCAACTCCTGCTGCTGTCCTGTCACAAAACGCCGAAACCGTCTTCGAGAAGGCAGATCTCTTTTCTTCTTCCTGCAGCCCTGCTCAAGGACCCTGTTGGGTGCATGCCTCAACTCCACATCATCATGCTGCAATTAGCGTCAGGGGGGTTCCTAGACGCTGGCCAATCGTAATCTCGTCGCTCGACATCGATCCATTGATTTGCGCAACACCGTATTTTCGTATCGTATTTGTCCGCAGGACGAGGAAGAGTCCCTCAGGTTCGGGCCATCGCCAAAATACCAAAATACCACCCACAGCAGCATCGGCTCGTATTTTCGCTTCATACAAGAGTCGGCGAGCATAGCCCACCCTTAACATACTAAGGCTGTGAGATAGCCATTTTTAGCATTATGCACCGCTACCTGCACTTACGTTCTGGGATGCAGGCTGCGACTGTTACTGTTCTAAGAACAGAAACACATCTGGCGGTGGACAAATTCTTTAAACTTCATTCATCCTACGGCCCTGCGGCCTTCTATGATCGGGCGCTGCCCAGCCTAAACAGGAATCTTAGGACCGGCGCATATATAACTATCGGACCTCCGAGACTTGTCTGGCCTGGCCGAAATCTAATAGGCAATAAGTAATATGTAATAGCATTTACGTTTCTTTCTTTTCTTTGCCCTCGAGTTGCAGCAACGTAGTAGTCTACGAGAAAATCGCTTGGGCGGTCCTTGGCGACGATCGGTTTTTTCAGCTCCCATGAATCGGATTTGTGAGTAAATCAGCCGGCTTACGTCCAATCAACCCGCAGAATGCGCTTCCAATCCGCTCTGTCCTACGTTTTCTAGGGTAGGGAACGCGAGGAGGAGCAGAGCTGCAAGCCACGGAGCCACGGGCGAGATTCACCGGCATCTTCGGCACTGACGGTTCTGACAATTCTGACGGTGGAGATATTTTTTTTTTCAATCATGTCAAATCACCCCCCAACATGGAAGTCGTCAAACCGAGCGAGCGGACTGGACCATACTAACCCATAGAACCACGAAGGTGGATGATTATGTATCTCGATGCGCCGCAGAAGGTCCCTGCTACCGTGCCTTGTAGTCTCGGTCCTTTCAACTCTTGGTAACGAGGGTAATAAGGCGAACTGAACCCCTCTCCTGGGCCCTTCAAACACATGATCACTTCTGTTGTCGAATAGACATCGATTGATCTTCCTATCTCCCTGTAGAGCATCCGCCAAATGCGAGATCGAAAAAGGGATCCATCTTGATGACAGGACGGATACATATCATAGGCTCCCGTGTAATCCTTGCCCTAACTAATGGGAAAACCCGTTTTGGAATCGATGCGGACTCTCACTGGTGCCATCAACACCGCTTATTGAAAGGTATGGGCCTGGTGATTGGCCTGTCCTCTTTACCCTTCCTAACAAATCCGCGTGGAACAAGGCAGGGGCAGGTGTCACGAGGACTTTTTCGACCATGTTCTAATGTCTAAAGCCTCTGACATATGCGGGACGATACCACAATATTAGGCATATTTCTTCAAACAGCGTTTAGACCGCGATTACTATTTATCGAAGTTCCATGAAGTCCCATGAAAGCGTGGAGATGGCCATCATCAATCCCCGTCCGTACCCCTCAATAATTGGCATTTACAGTATGTCATCCTGACAGTACATACATGCCTTACAATTTAGGCGGCGGGCATTCCCGCGCTATAGAGAAAAAAAGGAAAATATGACGCCGGAAAGGCATGATCGTCCAGAAGGACCAAGTTAGGATATAGAACGGCGACAATAATATGTACTCAACCACGCCAGCAACGCATCCTCCAAAACGTTCCTACTCCCCGTCACTCGTCACTCGTCATCGAGTCAACACTAACGCGGGGGGTAGTCTTCGGCCTATTATCCTGGACGTAACCGTCAACAGTACCCAATACCAAATACCCAATACAGAGGATGCTCCATCGTGAGTGAACGGCGCAATCCCTCTCGTCGATCCGGGACTGCGTCCCTAGCATCGAGGCCACGACGCGAGGTAACGTCCCAATGCAAGTAAATGAAAGCCACCCATGCACGCCAGCTGCGTAGGGCTTTTTAAACAATCAGAATAGCTCAATTGGCAAGCCTAGCCACATTCTGATCCGAGGATGACGATTAGTGCGGCAGCCATGCCCCCTGCACGTCAACCTCGCTAAGAGCGGCTCGCAGAGAATCTATGGGAGATGACAACCGTCTATCTTGGAACGATTTGATCACGATGTATGTATGTATGTATGTATGTATGTATGTAGGTAGGTATGTAGGTAGGCACATACGTACGTATGTAGGATGTAGCGTGTAGGAAGTAGGTGTTCGACGACTGTGCCACATTATTCCCTCGTGGGTTTATTTTGAATCGTCGACACACATTATTATTTCTAAAAAAGGGCCCCCAAAAGTTCATGCAGCCCTCATCCTCCATCGTCGTCGACCAACATTCCTCTGTCTATGGCCGCAACACCATCAATCGCACATGTATCGTCGTACTGATGCAGAGACTGCCTTTCGGATAGACCCCCGCGGGCGTCGTTGCACAGCGAGCCGCCAATGTCGCGTGCTCTGGTTCGTAGTAATGAGAATTTCCCCGGACTCGTATCGTAACTCACATCGACATCCATCTCACTCCCATGTTCGGTTTCAAGAAATCGGTTTTGACTGATCATCTAATCCTACATACCTATCCACTCTTATCTCGACTTCTCCCACATCAACTTACATGATATCAACGTGGGGATCTGCGCGGCTACATGGCTGGCTGACTAAAAGCTAACCTCGGATGCTTCGAACCTCGCCTACGGTCCACGCGTACATACACATACATACACACACACATGCCTACCTACATACTTTCTTGGTATGCCCCTCCCACATATCCCTCACGATGTTACAACCGACATCGCGTAGTCGGTCCCCGGCGGTCTCGATGGTACAAGACACTCCACGGAAAGCGAGGGGGACGAGGGGGGGGACGAGGGGGCAGAATGATAGAAGCGATATATGTTTACGGGAGGGTTTTATGCTCGTCGTTACGTGCGGCATCTACAGATTGCAGCCCCGGGCTGCATATGGAAATTGAGGACGTAACCAGAGCCCCCTCTGGCTGCTTGAGTGGTCGGTTTCCCCCAATACCACGAAAACGTGCAACAGTTCAAAAAGAGCACGACTAGATTCGCCGAACAGCTTTGGGACTTATGGAGAGAGCATACGCCGATCTAGCTATGTGTGTGTGCGTTATGTGTGTGCGTGCGGGCGGATGTGCATGGTTCATTACGGTGCACGGCGAAAAAAAACGGCCCAAAAACCTGCATGCGAGACAGTTGTCAAGGAGCTGATCCTCTCACGGCAGTTTTATAGCTGACTGGCTGGTAAGCCTCACGATCAGCCCCTCCATAGCTTTTTCTTTTTTTTTGTGTTCTTCTAGGTAAAGAAATCGTCCCGTACCCCGTCGCACGTCACCGGTTAAGCACCCTCCATGTTCGTGCTGTTCCTAGGCCTTTTTTTTCCAAGCCACGAGCCAAAATATCGGAAAAAGGCGCTCTGATAGCCGCTGGAGCTCTGACCCTCACCCCTCCCCCCTCTGGCCCTCTCGGCAACCCCTCCTCGTTCGGTCGAAGAGTACGACTACGGATACGGCAACGGCAAACTTAGGACGGCGACCCGCGACGGGAGACGGATCACGTCCCGGGATGATCGCCTATCTACAGTAATGGAACCTTTCAGCCCCCATCAACGACCGACCACAATGACCGCAATGGCCACAATGGCCACAATGATCACTTGGTAGTTTCCTGAAGAGGCAGTCGGCGCACGATGCGCTGAAACCTGACGGCGGCGGAATAATCAGGCCAGATTAAAAAAAAAAGGAAGAAGAGAAAGCGAGTGTCGGCAGGATGCTACTTTCATGCTACTTTCGAGGTAGTCGAGCAATCGAGTATGTATTTCGTCAGACCTGCATGTATTGATATTTACTTGACCACACACCTACCTATACTCTATATGGCCTTTTGCATTTGCCGGGGACGGGGGGTGGCAGGGAGAAGGGAGAGAGGGGAGGGAATCATGCCTGCATGACGACCCTATTACTTTGACTCTGCTTTGCGTTGTGTGCGAAGTATCTATGCTCGTTCTAGAGTTTAGCTACAACGCAATACTTTGCATGCTTTAGTTTGCTTTGATGGACACTTATGGGCAATTATGGGCACCTTATAGGGTTTAACACGCTATAGGAGCATGCTCAGGTAAACCTATGTCGGCCTATCGAACGTCAACCGTGCATAGGTGGCATTGCAACCACTGGCAGCAGCGCATCGCAGCGTATCGGATGTGCAAGGTGGGACAATCCATACATCCAATAACTACACCCAATAACTACATATCTGCTACATACCTACCTACATGTCTACATGGTATACGTTCAGGGAACAGCTAGAACGAAGTCGAAGACCGAAGAGAGCTCTAGAGCTATTGCCTTTAAGATTTAGCACTTTGTCGTAAAAAGACAACATTCCCCTTTTTAGATTATTTTTGTCGGGAATACGAAAGGAAGAAAAGAAAAATAAGGCCAGAATAGAGGAAAATGAGTTAGTGTAATTATTTTTAGTTGATATCGACAGCCCTACTGGTTTGACGAGTCTTCTTGGCGATGGAGATTTCAAGCTGGCCCAAGGGTTAAGGGCGGATTACCGGCATTAAGAATTGGCAATTTCTCAATTTCTACTACATCAATTGATACCGCTGGGGCACAACAAGTACACGATAGTACACGATAACAAAATTATTTGCGTCCCCCCTGTCCCTTAGCCCCTTTTTTCTTTTTTCTTCTTGAACTTCTTAAAATATACGAAACTTTTAATAGCCTACAGTGCTTTAAGATATCTATGAACTAAACGAAGCATTCTTCGTTTAACAATTAGATGCTTCATCGTCTTCTTGGCTTTCTGACCGTCCGTTTGCCCGTCCTGCGCGTCCTGCCCATCGTTGTTTAGTGGAACGGAAACCCTAGCACCTACATACCTAGCAATATATCCATAGTATAAAATTGCTAGATAATGTGTAATTCATACTGTGTCCCAGGTTTTGAGCATGGGCTTTGAAGTCTCTCCGCCACGTGCGTCCACAAATCCGTTTCCCTTTTTCATCAAAGGCATGAACCATCATTTACTTTTACTGTACACACATACATATCAATGTACACATATTTCGAATCAATGGAAGCTCGGTCACCAGTGTTTGATGGGTGACAAGGTCCGCCTCGTCCGCCTCGATCTCGCTTTTTTAGTAATTGGGATAGCGAAGTATTACTTGCCCCTCTTCCGCCCCTTGCTGCTAATGATTTGTTCCGCATAACGCATTTGGCGATACACATTACCAGGTATAATGGGTATCGTATCTGGCTCCTCATCTGGTATTGCTGTCCGGAAGGATCCAGTAATCTAGTATCTTAATATATGTCAGATTCGTCCGTCTGGGGAAAGCCTACCAACTATCAAAAACAACATGTTTGCGCCATTCAGCTTGACAATCGCAAACCACTGTACATAGGCCGGCATTGATACGCTGAATTGTACCTATTACACAGGGTTATTTTTGTTAATACTCGTTTATTCGTCACTAGTGATCCATTGGGTACAACAAAGCCCCTTGGGGGGAACGCGCACTTCTGCCCCATCATTGTCAGACCAATCTTCCTGAAGCTTAGAAAAAAGGAAGGATTTACCTTGATACCTTTTTTGATGCCTGGATACCTTGATATCTTGGTACCTTGATGCCTTGATGCCTTCTGACATGGACTAGCCATATAGAAGACCACGTTTTCCTCCCTTGACGATGTTTCGAGCTACTTGTAAAGACAAATACGAATCCTTTCGTTTCAAAAGGTTGAATCTCGGTTTATTTCGATATTAAGCCGCTGACCGCAGTGCTGTAGCGCAGCAATTGGCTAGCGCTTTACCTGCTGACAGCCCCTAGTTGGGAGCTAGAGGCAAACCAAGAATTCCTTTCCATCTACATGGGTCACTTTCTTATCGCCAAATCTTTTCGATCTACGGCTAGAGATGGATGGCATTCTATTCTCTCCACATGGGATTCCGGTTTGTGCCTAGAGACGTATTTTTAATATTTTTATTTATTTATCTTTTCCTGCAAATCGAGTCGAATTAGAAGTGTTAGATGAAAAAGACAACCCTACATGCTCCACTTGCCGTGTTCATGTGAATGCAGCGACAATTCCCGTTCCAAGATTTAAGCTAGGCACTACGGTAGAGTAGCTTGCTGTCGAGTCTCTCCGAGAGGATTCATCATCCTCTCGTCGATCTCCACACATCGTACACATCGTACGACAACTTGCAGAAGTTCATGATCCCCCCCAAAGCGACATGGGGGGTTGTTCTTGGTCATCTCGCCCGGATCGAGCGCCGTCACTTGCTGCCGACTATCTGTGTTCCAAGGTTCGCCGTTCCGATTTTCGTCATGTGCCGTCGTGTTAATCAACTCTCATCAACATAATGCCCCATATCGTGGGGGTTTTTCATTTAGTCTTGCAGTAAAGAGGTTACCTGGTTGGAAGTTCCCCCATCTCGAAGCTTAAGCGATACGACGGCGAGATGCAACGCCTTCTCATTCTCCTCTGGATCTGGATGAGTAGAGTCATCATCTTTCGGGAGGAGCTAGCTCTAGGTTTGCAGCAAAGACCGGGCTAGCTGCGGACGCCCATTGGACGAAGCGGTCCTGCATTAAGCCGAGGAACCCAGACAGCAGCTCAAGTTCCGTTTCCTCTTCTAGAAAACTTCCAACGAGTGAGATGCGTTTCTAGCTAGTCCAAACATCCCAGGCAGATCCCCCGACTACACGTGAATTAAAATGGGCCCCCAACCACGCCGTCGGATCCGTCAAGTTGTCAAGGGGGTTGCGTACTTTCTTCTACCCCTTTAAGTTTTTATTTTTGTTCTTATTAGATAGCCTCGAGGCTGGGCCTTATCGCCGTTTGATGATGACGCGCGGCTTTGTACTAGATCTAATAACCTCGCTATGACTTCCCTCTCTATCCTTAACGGCGACGAAGACCCAGCAGTAAGATGATCGCTTCACCTAGTACTCGCTCAATCTCGAGCCGTTACGTCAGGAAACATATTACAAACTAAAGCACGTTTGTTTGCTGGGGACGGGGTGTGTGTGGCCCACGCGAAACCACCACCCCCCGACAGCAGGCCTCGGCAGCTTTGCTGTGTGTAATGAGCTCAGACCAGTCAGGACGGCGGGCTGGCACCGAAGAACACAATGTGCGCCACCCAGCCTACAAGGCCGCATTTTACCCCACAGAGCTGTCAATGCAAGTTGGTGCTGAGACCGATCTGACGCTCAGGGATTCTGGCCTGTTCATAGGTTGCGGCTTCAAATTACAAGCAGCAGTCATGCTCGCTACAGCTGCAAGGGAATTCGTTTGGGTTTTTTTTTTGGGGGGGGGGGTAGGCTGCTCTCTTCTTACTGACGTTTCATCAAAGATGGGAGACCTTGCAGATGGTGCGATGGTGCCTCTAAAAAGGTGGCTTTCAGCTTGAGTCGCAGCTTGTCCGACTCCAGCTATCAGCAAAAGGGTCTAGGATCTTTGTACGACCAATATCTGCAAGCGGTCATTTGCGAACGGCTATATTCGCAGCGCGCATGCGCCGTGCTGTCCCTGGTCCGATTAGGCAAGCAACCCTCCCAGAGGCTGAACCCAATCCGTAGGAACAACTACCTATGAGGGCATACATAAGCTTAAAAAAGTCGCGGATGGAATTCTTGGGTTGTAATCGTGCCGATAGAATGGGGACCTGGTATCCCGCTTGGGCAGCGAGCTAGCCCGAACGGGTCTTGAATCGGTTCGTAACATTCTACAAGAAAGTGACAGGTCATATTTTGACCGCCCATCCGCGCCCTTGTGGGTATAGCTCTACTAAAAAGCAATCGCTTCACCCAGCTCACCTTCAAGTACCTAGGTCTAAGAAATTTGCCCGTCTGGTTACATAGGGCAGAGCTAAGGAAAAACCGGGAGGACCGTTGACAGCTGCCATTTTTCTTTCCCGAATGGTCGGGTTTCTTTAGCACGTTGTTTTCATTTTACTCTCCCCCTCTCGCCGTTGGGCATCACGAATGTGGATGTTAGTTACCCCTGAAAATATGACAACCACAACAACAAAAGCCACCATTGTCGATCTTCGGCTCGACGGCCCTTGTATTCTGTGCGTCATAGCCTCTTAAGAGATCTGCGTTAATGTGCGAATGATGCTAAACGAAAACAACCTCCGCAGGTTCTAGACGCCGTAGCTGCATAGCTCCTCTTTCTCTTCCTCGTATCTGCCAGGTTTAAAGTCAATGGCAGGAGACCAAAGCGCGTAGAGAAATAGGTCAGTCGGTGAGACCAGCCAATCTTCACCGAGAGTAGAGTTGCTCAATGTTGTAATGGGCACGGTTCTGTGCTACCTGATCTATCACCAATCTTATTCTTCCGGAGCGGCCTCCACCTTTTGGTGTCCCGTCGTGCAGGGAGAAGAAAAAGGGCGAGTGTTATGAAAGCCCAAGGCCCTTCCCGTCACCAATTGGAATAATTGACACCGAGAATTGACCCGGTGATGAGAATTTGTGACGAGAAGGGAAGGACGGGCGTAGCGACACGTCGAAGATACCTGGGTATAAGTCGGTATCAATGCGGTATCGATGCGCTGTCGAGCACAGATCAACGAAGGGGGACCAGTAAACATGCCTACATATCGCATATCTAAGACTACACCTACCTTTCCTCACCACGGTATATGTTAAGGTAAGTCAGCCTCACGGATAAGTCAGCAGTAACGGCAAGGAGAAGGAGTACGGACACGAACCTGACATGTCATTTTATTATGCTTTCTACCTAACGCCGGTCGACCCAGCAAGCCGAACCCCCCTGCGCGCTCGCTGCACGTTTCCTTTCGGGTTTTGGGGTCGAACCTGATCGTCGACAAGGGAGTTTGAAGCAATAGCCATCTGGTACCCAGGGTAGCATTTAGTATCGGTACTTATGGGGACGAGCCAGCCCTGCAGGGTGAACTTTGGATACATCTCATTCATCCTATTCATCCCATTCGCCTCAACTTCCCTAGAGCGTACATATAATAGTACTAGGTACTAGGTATGTAGGTAGGTAAGTATGTACGCATGTACGCATGGACGTATGTAAGTATATAGTAAGTTAAGTATAGCAGTGCGCAGGCCAGCGCCAGCGCGCGCGCAGTCTTGGTCGTAAGATGTGACGAATTATCCACAATGTAATCTAGAGAAAAAAAGACGAGATGATTTCATTTGACTACAGCAGCTAAGCGACGCATGCTTTTGTCAATTCGGTATCAGCTTACCTCACGTCGGCCTACCTCACGCGAGCAGAGACGACCCGATTCGGATTCCGTTAACCCAAAAAGGGACCGCTGCAGAGGCCTGACAAAGAACTATACAATTCAAGCTTCGTCGTCTTACGGCCTAAACTCTTGACACCTTTCCGTACACGTCTCTTATGATGACCGATCAGTAAGTATAGTGCAATATTCAGCGAATAACTCCCCCTATATCATAATATTATCATATTATATCTTATACTACGACCACATGCCTTGTATTCATGGCGAAGACTCGGCAAATTCGGTCACTAAGTGCTAGGTATGTAGGTAAGTTAGAATGGCGCAGCGTGCCGTCCCCGTCTTCTACGCCCCCCCTATCCGCGCGTCCCGTCCCTCGTTGCTCCCAACCCCCTGGGAAAAGCTACCTAGGTTTCTCCGCAAAAACGCCTCTGACGTCTTTATACGTTGAAGAACAATACTATAACAGGACTATAACAGGACTATAACAGGGTTCCTATCTCTTCTTTTCTCACTCTTCTTCTCAATTTTTACGAGCTTTTTTTCAGCCCTTGGCATCAAAGCAGGTTCGAGTTCGTGATAATGCAAACCCGACCGCTATTCTTTCGACCTATCGCAGCGTTTCATCAGCCCGTAAAAACAAACTGACCGTTACAAACCATCCTTTACATCTGCGGTCATTCTATAGTCCCGTTTTCTCGAGCCCAGACCTGGTTAGCTCCCGCGGGCGTCTGACCGCCTTAGCAATGATTAGCATGAGTTAGTAGCAAGATCTCCTATCGTACATTGTGTAGTATCACCGGCACAGTTAGGAATCTTGGGTCATCTGAGCGTCATCACGATGTCCGTGGGGTCCAAATAGCGACACACCCTGCAACAAGCTTAGGTCCGTACCTTGGCCTCTTGGCCCCAGAAATAGCTCCGTGATGTAGCAGCAGGAATGCGCTCGGCGCTTGCTGCACCTTTCCGCTGCCCTAGGCCAAATTCGGGCCGAGGCGGTCCTCATTCGAAGCTTACGAGCTGGAGTATCTCGCCCCCCCTCTCCGAAGAATACCGGTCAGACGGGTTTACGATGCCACGCTGATCGGGATGATAGTTCCGAGTTTCATTCGTCTCGTCTCGTCTCGTCTCAGCCCTGCAAACCAAACCGGACGCTGCACTGGGTCTTGGGACCGCTATGATCGGCGAAAAAACGACGTAATCAACGTTCGGCGCGGGTGCTGTTGCCATTAACGGCCTTCTGCAGCTCGCTTCGAAGTGCCCATGCTCCCATCAACCTTGGCGAGCCGAACCCACCGTCGTCCGAAATATCACACTCGCAGAACTAGACACGCAGAACCAGACACGCACGCGCGCGCGCATATACATATGCTAACATATTAGCTCTATACTACACTTACACACACATACACGGCTGACGTATTATTATTAGTGAGCCTCACCCGGCCCCCCGGGTGTCACAAGGCTACGCTTCCTGCATCTGTATGCATACCTATCTACCTATGTGCATAGCTAGACAATGTAAGGAGACCACCATGCTGTCGTCTCCCGCACGTGCTGCCAGGATACACCTCCTTGGCTTATTTCTTAAACACCATGATGCCGCGCTACTTGACGTGGCATTTCCTGATCATTCCCATTTCCTTGTGCGTGCGCTTACTCTCGGATCAAGAGGCAAGGGAAGAGTAGTAAAGAGATTAAAAAAGAATTATTATTATTGCATTGCTACATCATTAGATGACCTACGGTCCCGTGTCTATTATGGTAATTTGATACAGGAGTCAGCGGTGCTAAGGGAGGGCGACAGGGCGAGCAACGGACCATCGATCGTATCGTGGCCATTTGAATGGGTCGGGGGCCGGCAGCTGAGCAGTCTGGTGCATTCCAGGTGCATTGCAATTGCATTTCAGTGCAGTTCAGCTGCTTACTATGCCTGGGCTTCTAGGCTACACAGCTTCGTTATCTCTCCCTCTCCCCCACAGCTTCGTATCGCCTTCTCCCGTCGATATCATCTCTCTCCTGCAGACTTCTGCGTCTCACAGAGTGTCAGATTCTGTGGGGATGGTGAAACGTACCACAGGCCCATCTGTGTTTTCCCTGCCGGCTGAAATTAAGAAATAATAATGGTAATAATAATAATAGGTAATTGGAAAAGGAAAGAAAAAAAGTTGGATGCCGGCCCAAAATGTAGGCCGCTGCGCAAAGCAAGGACCGCCTTCCCCTGCTGCTGAATTATGCATCTTTTTTTAATATTTTTATTTCACTCACCTGTGCGTTCCCGAGACAAATGCCGTGGAACTTGGGCGCCTCATTGAAAAAAAAAATTTCTCTGCCTCGCCGGGTGCAGCTCTGGTTGGCCGTCCGGACCGCACTCGAACAAGGACGGGCCTTGCAGACTAGGTATGCGTGTCTCGCGGAGGTCGAAACCATCGCCGGCGTTGTTCGTCATGGTGCCCGTGCGGACGGCGAAACACACTCACACACACATCGCTGTTCGTTCTATTACCTATTACCTTAGTTAATGCTGGGTCATGATAAACGCGCCATGCCCGAATCATTCATCATCATGCCACATCACCTTACCGGGAAACGGAGATTGCGCCAGCAATGGAGTGATATCAAGCCATTCCCGGGTTCGTAGGCAGCAAAACCTCCCCCAAAAATGATAAAGCCTGAAGGTCCGATGCGCTGCCTTACGCTCTGTGCTCCGTACTCCGCGCCTGTGCTAGGTGACCGCCGTCCCGTGGTGGAATCGTCGCGCAGCATGTCAAGCGGGTGGCCCCAATATGGCTCCCTGCGCGATCGAGAGGAGAAATGGTCCAAACTCAGGCGATATGGCGCGTGTATCGTGTCGTCCCAGGCAGAGCGAGAGGGGCAAGACACGCGAGCTAATTCATTTCCTTGTTTTCTCTTTGGTCCGAATGTCGCCTTCATTAATGAGTGTTTTTTGCCCTGTATAACGTGGTGCAACCCAATGTTTTATATATCTGATGCGGCCCTACTGTACCTCTAATGGACGGCGCAATCCGATATCGCTAGGTTCCGGCGCCGACGAGAGGGGAAAGTGACCTGTTTCTTTTTTTTCTTTTCTTCTGCGAGCTTGTTCCCGTGTTGCTGCTGCTTGTTTCTCTTTTTTCTTCCCCTTCCTGTCGCTCTGCTTTCGTCAATTACACTGCTTTGCGCGAACGATGTTAATCGCGTGATATCTGGACTGATCGCGGTCCGGTGCGCGCTCTTCTCATGAGGTCTGTACTTCGCCCCTCATGTGCAGTACATACGATTAGGAAAAGATCTTTTTTTGAACATTCCCCTCTCTTGTACCACCCGACGAGTTTGGAGGGGAAAAGAGTGACGAGAATGATGCCATGACGCAACAGGTGGACGATGCAGTGCGATGAGAGAGATGGGGTCAAAGTATGCGCTTGTTTCGACCGCCTGCGACATGTGGCGCGATAACGTCGTTGTGTCGTTATAGGTGTCACAGAAATGTCTGGTTTGGACTGTGGCGGGTGATGTATTGCGCGTTCCGTGCCGTGTGCCCCTATTTTTATTGTCCCTTTCTAAGACACTGCTGAATTCTCTCGAGCCTTATCTGAAATGGACAGGAGTGACAGGGATGACGGGGTGAGGAAGAAACACGGTGGTTGTCCGAATCTGTCTTTACGGGTACTGCGGCACCTGGCCAAGCATCATGATGGCTTGCCAAGCCGGACATGGCGAGGCGTCCGAGACCCTTCCCGTCGGGCTGCATTGGATGTTCTAGCCCTCTTGACTTCAATATTAGAGATGAGCGGTGTAGAGAGAAAGAGGTAGTTAGGCTGTAAGATGGATAATGCGTATATGTCGATCCATCGATATCTTGTTAGCGTACTGTGGTGTCTATGTAGGTATGTGAATGGTGTGTAGAGAACTCGTAATTAGATGCATACCTGTCTGTCGACGTAAAGAGCTCAGAAGCGCATCAAATAGTCCGGTACTGTTCTTAGAAAGATGTACCTCGGTAGTGTTGAGACTCGATTGACCCCTTTACACTAAGGATCCTTGACCCAGCCTAGGTAGGTACTAATAGGTAGACTCCAAATCATCATTGTAATCCGTTGCGATGTAGAATACAATATAATATGCTCTCGTTATATGGTGTGTCATATTGTTCTGAAAGAGGAATTAGCTAATGTATATGAGTTTTTCAAATCGGAGTTATTGTACTTATCATAATCTGTGCCTGCTTTCAATGTCGATCACATACCAAAATAGGGGGGGTTCTTTAGGAGGAATGCAGGAGTATATAATCCTGAAGAGTTCTAGTATCAATCTCCTGATCTCATGGGCTGTTGCTAATCATCGTTGCCACCAACCAGCCTCTTCGGAGGCTACGTAACCATTCCGTCATGGATAATAAATCTGATCCACGGATGCCTGGCCCGGTCCGTCCCGCTCCAGGATCAGAATTACCTAGCAAGCATATGTACTGTACATGGTTGAGGGATTTTCAGGAGTTTTGACAACTATCCCTTGCTTCAATCAAGTAATTAGTACAGTCACGCGGGTGCTTGATAGGAAATATGACTCGAAGGGGAATCACAGGGCCGCGTTGACTCGTGTAGGCTCTATCTACCCCCCTTTTTTGAGGATGCAATAGATAGTGACTGGGAATATTAGTCCCTATTGCCAATGTTTAGCTGAAAGCCTTGAAGGCTAGGACATGTAGGGTCCTAAAAGTGGACTGAAGCTTACTTCAACCTTCTTGATCTTCCCCCTTTATTTTAGTTCCGACCTATTCGCTGACGTAACAGGGCAATCATGCTACAGTTTCGATTGATACTAGATAGTTTGGGTTTTAAATAGGCAGTAATAATAATATTTTCTCGATATACCTTAATATCCCAACCATACCACCAATCATTATGCTTCCCCTGGTTAATGTGGCTGTCACTATGATTAGCGGATGATCATGGCTGACTGAAACAGTTCTAGTTATACGGCAAAGTCTCTAGTTATAGGATGGGATTAAGTGGAAAGGAGGCAGAATAAAGGGGAAAGCTGAATACCATATGTTTTATAATCTTCTTTTAATTGATCTACATACTTATCGCTATAGTACCTACCTACCTAAGTATCGAACTAGACGGGAGCCCCTATTTCTCTACACTCTCGCCGATGCCTTATAACCAATTCAACAAACCTATTTGTCGAGAAGCAAGTAACCTCTTTTGCTCTTTATTGACACCAACTTAGACATTTTCAGTAATAGTATTTGAAGAGGGTTGAATAGTATGAACATCATATGGGTATCAAATTGAGAGGTATACTATATACAGCGAAGTGAGTTAGCGCCTGCCTATGACCATCGCTTAGATACCTATGTATTCCTCCCTTGGTATTACTGACATTAATTACCTATTGATATGTTATTGGTTTTTCATTGCTGGCGAGGAGACGACGGTGGCCTAACGCCAAATTGGATCTCGACTTCTGTCGTCCGTACGATGCCGTTGTACGTCATGATCTCCTCCTCGCTGGTAGTCGGCGATTGACCCCTTATCTCTGTCCGCCTCTTCATATCTCTTAGAGCAAAAGATGACGTACCATAGAGGTGTTCTCCCTTCGAGCTGTTGCCATTCGTTCCAGACTTATTGGCGTTTCCAGTGTCACCCTCGTATCGTCCATCTCGGTAACGGTAGTTTTGGTTCGTAGTCCCGCGAAGTGACGCGAAGAAGCGAGGGAACCAAATCATGAATAATGGTCGTAAAGCCGGACCTGATGCTGTGATTATTGCTAGGTTGGTTTCGACGGCGCTGTAAGTAAACCTGATGTCATACGAATAGTCGTACTTCATCGGGTACAGAGATGTCTCAATGATCCAGACCATTCGAAGAATGCTAACGATAGTAACACTGTTGAGAAATATTAGTATTCTAGTTCGTACCTGCCAGCATGGCTGATCAAGACTCACATTGCTCCTAAGAGAAATACGACCATTATGGCAAACTTCACTTTGGGAGCCATTTTCAATCCCATGAAGATCCAAAATGGAAGGGCGAGGACCAAAATGTCGGTGAAGATGGTCAACGCCGCAGTCGTCACATAGAATATCCCAGTATCTATACATCCCCCCTGAAGAGTCGGGTTGGTAATGCGTTTCCAGAAATATGAGATTGGCGAACACTGGAAAATCACGGTTACGAATATGGCGATCATGAGCCCGATGTTGAATACATTGAGGGCGTGTATCGAATATCTTATCTTTCGCCTCTGCCCCCCTATTCGCAGAAGGAATGTCAAGACGGAACACTTGACTAGGGCGAGTATTGGGTTATAGATGATTTGTATTATATAGTTCCAATACATTCCGAGGCTTATATCGGCTGTCATTGGTATATCGTACACGTGAACTCCTAGGAATGCTGTCCGCATGGCTATAAGGAACAAAGATTAGCTATATCCCTTGTTGGACCAGTGGGTTCCATTCCAGCTGAAGTAATCCTCATAATTATACTTACCCATATAAGAACATGCCGTCTCGGCAATCGAGAACATCTTGATAGTTGTAAGTATCATTATCTTGAAGTAGAAGGGATATTAGGCCCATACCATGGCAATGCATACCAGAGCATCGTCTACAGCAACTCATTAGCTACAGATCCATCGGACAAGATACCTTTTCCGCCCATTTTTACTGCCGATTGTTCACTCACCCCATCCAAACTGCCTGCTTCTGACCCTTCCATATATCCTCAGTCCAACGACTATTAATGCGATTGCGGGAAAGAAGAACAGGATAAAAAAGCCTCCTTGTTGAAGAGGTGAATAGGGGTAGGCATCAATAACATCTCCGGAGGGCAGTCCTGGCCCTTCGGCGGATTGCCGTCTCGCTAAATTTGAAATAAAGGTATATAGAGAAGACTCCATAACTTCTTGAGCCGTCTACTAGTCAATGGGTTCGCTAAGTCAAAGTTCAAGTGGTGCCGTTCGCTTGGAACAGACATCATCATCTATATAATAAGATATCCTTGGATTCGGGACGGCTTACGCAGTGTATACGTGGTATCCAGGGGCAGCACGGAAGGTGAAGTGAAGTGCATCAAACAAGGAGTTCTTGCTCATCAGAAGCTTCGAATTCAGCCTCTTTACTTATACACAACCCATCTCCATATGGTTAAAAGGGACTATCTCACCAGGATTGGACAATGCGCAGACGGGCTTCTCCTGCAGCCAAGGCCTTTTATATAACTTCCCCATACCTCTCTGCATATGCTTAGTTAGATAGATATACTTGTTGATTTCTGTACGGTATTAACCTGCAATGCGACTAATTCGCGTTCTTGATCCTACCCGAACTGCTGGCTACCCTCTTAGATGACGAATATGTAGGTACACTTCGGCATCCAAGATTAATACCTAGATAAATACGTAAGGTCACAAAAGTATGTGATTTTCTTTATCATAAGCCGTCGAGGAAGATCATTAGGAAAAGGCACATGTGAAAACTGATGGGTGATCCCATTATCTCATAGTAACACCAGACTCGGTCATGGACGCCTTTACTATCAGGAATAATACGCGTAATATACCGATGTCGCTCATTAAGGTGCTTATCCCGTAACTTTTATTATGCCCAATGGCCATCTATCGAATGACAACCGAGATTTGACTCTTCCCAACGT
Organism: Annulohypoxylon moriforme; assembly: GCA_022695765.1. Taxonomy (NCBI): domain Eukaryota; kingdom Fungi; phylum Ascomycota; class Sordariomycetes; order Xylariales; family Hypoxylaceae; genus Annulohypoxylon; species Annulohypoxylon moriforme. The sequence goes on from MU403171.1 coordinate 63,365, forward strand.
CGCAAAACAGGGGCAAATTCAGGGTGTCACGACATACCGTTGCGAAGATCACAGGGATATCGTGCGGAGGGAGGACTTATCATATGCTGATCTAGAACGCGGCCCGTCTTAGAAATGCATTAATCATTGGGGAATTACCTGGGGTAAATGTCACCCTGAAGAGTCGCATCGGGTACCGCATCTTCTGGCCGTTATTTCATTCGCTGGCACAATTTATCCAGCCCGTCCGGTCTACCAGGGTCCGGGCAAAATTGACACCTTCAAGTTTGACGGATTGACCGGGACGAAAGAAGAGACGAATCTGTTGCTTGCGGTCAAGTTTGTTGATGTTCCTTCGAATATTGCTCTGCTCCGCCAAGGAATCAGATTTGAGTCCCTATTGACTCGACTACTCTTCTGATAGAGAAAGTCTTGGACGACATACAGATTCCCGATATTGATTAATAAACAACTCTCAGCCAGCTTATAAAAGCTTTCTGCAAGAAAGCGAGAGCGTGACAGCCTCAGTTTGGATATGCTATACTGTCATGCATCTTTCGGTACCTAGACCTAACTCGACTTCTTCCTACCATATTATAGTCTATTACGGATCCTCGGCAATGCTGCAGAATAATGCCGATACTTTCAGATATCTAGCCTGCTATGTAGATTTTGTTGGGGTAAAAGGACCCTCGCGCGAAGATCCGCTGCTACTGTTGTACTTTGTCAGCAGGTATCCATCGCCGACAAATCCATGTGGCACGCTCCGACAAAGCAGGCGGGTGACGGTGCCCTGGCCGGCATTCCTACCGGATCCGACGAGTTGTCGTAAGATGTGTTGGGGCTATGTAGAATATATACGGCAGCGATAGACAGATTATACAATTTTTTACTTACGATCTCATATTCAAGCTGAGCTGTTGAATTTGAGCTTGTGTCGGCTCTAAGGCACGCGCGGCACCGATGTCTTGCTTTAGAAAAGTCATTGTAGGCACTCTACTGATTTCGCAGCTACAAATCGTATATGGCCAAACAATTGTCGTGGGCAATTCAACCATTCGTTAGTCTATACCTCGCGACGATAAGAAAAAAACAGTAAAGAATTGTTACTAATACTCCCTTCAGCGGCCAACGAGTCTACGGTAGCCCCCGCTGTAGCTATCGTCGACGCGAAGGAATCGAACTCAACGGCAGATCTCTTCGAAGGGGAGACGCAACAATTGACTGACGCTGTCATAGCAAATCTTACAGACTTCGAGCTGTCTGATGTCGCGCTATTTAGTTTCCAGAATGAAACGAGTTTGAATGAGACGTTGGCTAAGCGAGCCATACCTGGATTCTGCAAAACTTACCCAGATGACCCCTTCTGGCCCTTCCCGTCGACATGGCAGCTATTCAATGTCCTACTCGGCGGAGGTTTGATTAAGACGGTCCCATATGCTTCCTCTTGTTATGATTCCTTCAAGGATTATAATTCAACCAAATGCGACTTCATCACTAACAACTGGATCAATGCATCCATTTACCAGTGAGTTCTAAGGTCGCACAGAAATCAAGAAGTGGCGGCGGCGCTAATGAGTTGAATAGCACCGAGGACCCTACGTCAATCAACGCGGTCCTATTCCAGGGGTCGACCTGCATGCCGCCGGCGCTGGCGCCAGCGCAGAGCAGCTGCACAGTTGGCGGCTATCCGGAATACGCGGTTTCGGTCCGCAACGTAGCTCAGATCCAGCTTGCGATTAACTACGCTCGCAATCTGAACCTGCGTGTGGTGATCAAAAACACCGGCCACGACTTCAGTGCCAAATCAGTCGGGATGGGCGCGCTATCGATCTGGACTCACAACCTCAAGCAGATCCAGTTCTTCGGTAACTATCGACAAGGTTCCTATCGTGGCCCGGCCTTCAAACTTGGTTCTGGAGTCCAGGCTTTCGAGGTGTACGAAGCCGCTAGGAAGAATAACGTCACTGTCGTGGGTGGTGAAGGTCGAGTAAGAAATCTATTCGATGCAATGCGTAGGAAGTCGTGTAAGAGCTAACAATGGACTTTAGACTGTTGGAGTTATGGGAGGTTACATCCTAGGCGGTGGCCATTCGCCCCTATCTAGTCTCTACGGCTTGGCTGCGGATCAGGTGCTTTCGATGGAAGTGGTCACCGCTGACGGGCGGTTCGTAACTGCAAACGAAATGAGCCACCCATCCCTATTCTGGGCCTTACGCGGCGGCGGAGGCTCTACCTTCGGCGTGGTCACATCGGTCGTCGTTAAAGCCTATCCGAAGATCAAAGTGACTACGTTGACTTACGTTTTAGCGACAGGGCCGAGCATATCCTATACCCAATTCTGGGACGCTTTGCGCGCTTTCTTCGACGGCTTTATCACTTATAGTGATGCTGGCAATTATGAATACTTCCGAATATCGAAGCTTGGCCCAGATAGTTATTTCTCGGACATGGGCCCGTGGTTCGCTCCCGGAATGAACAAGACTGAACTCGAGACGTTGGTAGCTCCTTTATTCGCCCGATTCGGGGAGCTGGGTGTCGAGGTCAACCCGGTTTACACCGAGTACGATGATTTCTACGATGCCTGGTATGCGAGCTTCCCGGTCGAACCTTGGGGCAGTAATGCGATTCGTCAGGCCAGCCGCCTCTTCCCAAAATCCAACTGGGAAGATCAGGCAAAGTTGAATGGTACATTCGACGCCATTAAGAGTGTTGTCGAGGAAGGTGGCTACATAGTCGCATTCAACATTGCGGCGGCGCCCAAGACGGGATATCCGGATAATGCCGTAAACCCGGCGTGGAGAAATACGGTGATGCACGCTATCATGGCGACGCTTTGGAATACGACTAGTTCTGAAGCTGATATGAAGGCTGCCAGTGACAGGCTCACGTACGGCTGGATGCAGCGGTGGAGAGATGTGTCACCTGGCGCGGGCGCTTACATGTCGGAGGCTGACTATATCGAGCCCGATTTCAGCCAGGCCTTCTTTGGGAGCAATTATGCGAGGTTATATCGGATCAAGCAGTTTTACGATCCGTTCGGTGTGTTTTACGCCCATACCGCCGTCGGGTCGGAAGATTGGAAGATGTCTAAGACGATATTAGGAAACTTGCCTTCGCAAAACAGCAAGTTGTGTAGAAAGACATAGAAGATATAGATTATTAATCCATTTCGCACTGACTTAAGTTTCTCGGGTTTACATCCTCAGAAGAGATCAGTTTTACTAGGTACGAATCCGAAAATAGTTGTGTTGGTGCAAGATGTATGTTGGCTTAGTATTTTCTCAATGTCCCCATCGTGAACGGATCATCTGCACGTAGAAAGAGCGGTGACATGTCTGAGTTTGAGATGTGTGAAGCGGCACGGGTACTTTTAACACTTTGAACAGAGGTGAGACTTTGATGCTTTGATGGTAAAATATTTGATTCAAGGTTCATTGAGAGTTCAGGCTGGAGATGCGAGGATAAGAATTATGACTACTAGGTACGCCGAAATAATAAATTGTGAAATTTATGATGTATAAATGGACCCCTCGATGTATTATATAATAAGGGGCTGCGGGGCTTAGGAGCTTTCATTCCAGGTACCTGGTAGTGGAAGCAACCACACAGACCATCGCGGAGGGTAAACCGTAAGGTACATAATCCACAATAATGGCCCAAGTTCACCATCACAGTTAGTGAAGGCAAGATGGCCGAGTTGGTCCATGGCGCGAGGTTAAGGTCATAATCTTAACACGATTTCCTCGTGGGGAAACCCTCGTGGGTTCGAATCCCACTCTTGTCACAAACATTTGTTTTTTTCTTCTTTTTCCTTCTTTTTATTTTGTGCGCGGAGCTAGCAAGTGTGTTAGTTTAGCTAGCTTGTTAGTGGCTATACTAGTGGCTGTAGCGTCGAGCTTGGTCTTGATTGCGGGGAATGTTACATAATGAAACCTCACCTTGGAAGATTTGAATGGAATTCTAAAAATTCTAAGAATTCTAAGAATTGTTTCGATGGATCAAAATGCCATGTTCATCTGGCCATCTTTTCAGCTTCCCGCTTCGCACGATCCACCGCCCAGATCTCTACGATTATGTAATAATTTCTTGTCTTTTAACTGGTTTATTAATGTCGCTAATGTAGGTCATTTGTTGATCATCCGGTTCCCCGAAATTTCCAAGTTATAGTGGTCATTTAATATTAAGTGTCCCACTCAGCTGAGAAGAAAACACAAAAGTTAGGATAGTCATAAGTTGGCTCGAGGTAAGATGGAATGCGAAGATTATATGTAAATGCGACATCACGGCGAGATGGCCTTTTTTTTGCTGATACCTAGGTTGCACATTTTGAAAACCTCCAGGGCTGGAAGACTCGTATTATTCGTACATAATATCCTTGATGGTCAGCCCCTGACCATGAATGTCGGGCAGGTCAGGTCATACCCACCGCCCGAATGAGATTCAACATGTTGATCGAATGTTCGAATCTTTTCGGATCTCAATGCCGGCCTTCTTGTCGGTCCGGTAGCGATGAGGAAACCCCTTTCATATAATATCAAACGACCAGTCTTCTGACTCGGCCGAGTTTTCATCCAGAAACAAACAATCTCAGAATGCGTAATCCTGCGCTGGCCACGTGTCTTTAATTTATGTATCATTTTCTCCCATGTCCATATTCTAACAACGAAAACTTACCTACTTTTCCATGTTAATACCATAAGGGCTATGAGTAAGGCAATGTTCTTTTAGGATGCTAATTATTTGAAGATGATAATAAAAATATTAGTATGAAAGAGGCTGGCTGGCTTGGCGGAATATATGACGATCCTTCATAGGTGTGAAGCCGTATTCGGCTTAGGGATATTGCAAAACCCTTGTACGGTGTTTTTGATAAATGCCAACCTCGTACAGATCTCCAGAGAATATTCCCTATCGTATCTGCCAATATGTAAAAACCAATACGTAATCTTTGTGGAATGGCTGCATCTAAGTTTCTGATTTAATCGCCTTATAATCGAGCTCTAAAAGCTAGCCAAATTCTCACCTCTATTAGACTAATCGTCTTTGCGAAAATGAAAATCGATCATACACGAGAAGTATTACACCCTTATAAATGATATAAGCCTCATGACTCCCTTCAACTCTTGGAGGGTATGAAATGACACTGACACTGTGACATTGTGACATTGTGACACCGCATACCTGCCAGACTCAGCTCTTGAAGCTTACGTAACCCACACATTTACTATAGATAGTTGTAAGAATCTTTCTAGGAATAAGGCCGTGACCTTCGTCACTAACCTTTACAAACGAAGCAAACGACGAGCAAACTTTTTCCCTTACGTTCTTAGAGTCTGACTATATGTCGTTTCTTATACCTCTCGAAGGAACTCTTAGCACAACTGCAATCCAACCAACGAAGTCTGATGTTTTCCTAATATAGAGTAGTTCATGAGAATCGCCGCCCAAATAGGCAACTCGCACAGATATCAATGTCACTAAAGGGAATATTTTAGTAGACTTAACTAAATGGGGGCAAACACGTGGTTATAACGGCGACGGGAAGAAGCAAGGATGAGACAGGGAATATTCTGTTTCGAGGTATGAAAAATCGGGACTCTACCTGTTTCCGACAGTATGGACCCGGTTAGATCCATGGATGTACCCGAGTTACTGGGATCGTAAGTTCGGGTACTCCAGGGTACGAAAGGTCGCTAGGTAGTATAGCCCGTCCGATGCCATTTTGTGGTGCGTCCGAATCCGCCAAACCAAATATCGAGACAATTTCGCTTCACGTTTGGGAACCATTTACCTACCCAAACATAAGTACGATTCCGATTACTCAACAATCTGTCTACTTACGTAGGTCCTAGACATGCTTCAGATGAAGTTCACTTATTCTAATCCTTACAGAAACATAAATTCCGGCCTGTCCGAAGCACCAAGATGTTAGTATATCCTTTGCCTGAGTCCAAAGATGCAAATGTATGGTAAATTAATAGTATCTATCGATGGCACTAGGACCTATCAACCCGAAACAGTCTTGATGATCAACGAATTAATACAAGGCCCTACGCCTCAGTACGAAGCGAGTAAAAAGTTAATATGGGTCTAAATAGCCTCATGGTATCATGGAATTTGATATCCACTCGCCTACTAGGTAGTGAGATACGGGTTTCGATTAGCCAATGTTACCACATGTCTTAGTTAAGAAAGCAGGCTGCTAATCGACTATTACCACTAGGTAGCTTGAGTTGGGTAACATTTTCATCTTGCACTAACATTGAAGAGTTGCTTACACCCTCCTGACCTTCTCCTCATAACGGAGCCACCCGCCCTGCACTGGCGGGCACTCCCACGATGCGGATAGGATTCGGGGTTTAACCAACAACATTCAAGCTTGGTTATGATCACTACATGACGTTACACACCGAACCATCCATCACATAGGCCGGTTTCGTAAGCTCCCTTTTCTATATATTCGCGGGGAGACCTATCTCAGATCTTCGTAATATGTGCCATCTTCCTACCATCCCTTACACTCACAGTTCCTGCTTATACCCCACTTCATAATGTTTAACCCAATTCGTTTTGCTATAATATCAAGCCTGTTACTCGGTTCAGTAACAGCGCTTAAGCCTAATATAACCGCGGTTGCCGCTGTAAACGGTCATTCGACTATCCAATGCTGGCAGCTTGAAAATGCATTTACCTCCAAAACTGTTCTGAATAGGAGTAGCATTTACTCCTCGGATCTCGGTGGTGTTTCTAACCTATCTTACACTTTCATCCCGCCCAACTATGACCAGGGTGTCCACGCTGCACCATTCAACCAGTAAGTCCACCATTCCACCATCAATATAGGCTACTGCAGTTACTAACGGATCTAACAGATGGGTTATCTTTATCAAAGGGGTAGGTTTAATAACCGTCCCTAATGATAATACTACAGCCTATGTTGTTCCCGGTGAAACGGGTATCGTATTCGCTTCCGATACCCCAGATATTACTACCGACGGTCACCGATCCCAATATCTCGGCGTTACGGAGTCAATTATCATGCAAATTCCTGCTCTAGATGGTGCAATCCCGGCCCACACCGTATTGCACTCGGGAGGCTGTGTTACGTCTGAGATGGCCGGTCTATGGGAATTGGCCTTGGGTATCTCGTCCCAGACTTGACTTCAACATCCCCCAAAGTTGACAGCGAATGACAGGGAATTCACGTAGTCAAGACCATAATGGCGGAGTTCTTTCGGTGGATTTCAACCCCTTTTCATTTATTTACGGGTTATGGGCTTGAAGGTGCATCTAGACGCGCGTTTGGGAGGAAGGCAGCGGGTTTTTTTTTTTGAAGTTAGCTTAACGGTGAATTTGAGCTTTACGATCTAACCTGACTTACGAAAACTGTCGAGGGCAATTGGTTTGAGAATATGCAAGGGAAGCAAGAATATGCCAACGTAATGGAGAATAGGACGAACCCGAACCCTACGACTTCCGACCGAGGCCGGGATACTATGTAGCTAATACCCCTGCATTAACTAGTTTAATAAACTAATAGACACCGGCCGATGACTAAGTGCCTAGAGAGCTCCACAAGTGCTATGAAGCACAAGAGCGCCGTTCCGAACGAATCGGGAATTTTGAAATTTCTAGGTACAGTAATATTGCCACTTATGTTTGGCACTAAATATTATATACCTGGGAAATATAATAACAAGAAAGGGGCACTGGTCATTAGGTATATCGTCATCGCTCACCCTGGTACATCGCCGGTCCTTTACATCTCAAAATTTTCATCGCCGTCCTCGTCAAGCTCGAGACTTGGGTGTCCGTTCGGAACCGGAAAACTGTACCAAGATCCGGCCATCTGGGCTATTGCTGAATTATCCTCGACGCCCTCGTCATCGTAGGGGAGGTCCAGAAACGTGGGTTTGGTGAATGTTAATTGGTTCTCTGAACTACAATCATACGACCCTACACCTGAATCTTTCCGGGTTTGAGACCTATAGAAAGGTTCAGGCCCGCTTGGCAAGTCATTCAACGCCTGTTGAGAAAGCGTTGGATCATCGTTAAAAAACTGCGGTGCCAGTGTAGCGGTCTCCCTCTCGTTTTGGTAGGGTCCTTCGGGTGTCTTTTGAAGTCGCAGCTGTTCCAATTTTTTCACAAATCTCCAACGGAAGACAGATAGTTGGAAACCAGGCCGGTGGTCTGAGTCTGTTAGTACGGCGAACGATTACCGAATACATTCTACGGATCCCGACACTTACAGGGCTCTGGAATTTCATTCCGATAGCCTGGCCCCCATAATGCACGACAGATCTTCTTGTAACATTGATCTGGATTGCCCTTATCCTTCTGGAAATTGAGTCGCCCGTACGCTTCATCCTGCGCTTCGGTCATCCACTCGGCACCTGAATCCTTCCGCCATCTTTCTGGATTAATGCAATCCACCATATGTTTCTTCTTCTCTTCAGGGACTTGTTCCAGCTTGTATTGGTTGAATCTCTTGCCACATTTCTCACAACCGTTCCACGAACAATGCACTCTTTTGATATGTTCCCTAAGGGATACCTTAGTTTCTGTCGCGCATAAAACACCAAGGAACACAGAAATACTTACGTCAACTTTCCAATGTCTTTGAAGCCAAAGCCGTTTGTGCAGGCGTTCTTGACATGTAGATATCGGGAGGGGTTATGTTTCCAGAAAGGACAGGCTAGATTGTCCTTATGCTCCTCGTTATAGGCAAGATCTTGAGCCTCCTCGTCAAATAATTCGATTACGTCGCTCAAAAGGACTGCTGCTCCTCTTTGGTCTGACATAGATGAGGCACCAAGAATTCCGTCACTTCCACATGTCCGATGTCTCTTAACTGACATGCTGTATCTGGTATGTATCTGTTAAGAGATGGAGAATATCACGCTTTCAAATGTGGCGATTTTCCCCTGAACTCTTTGCTCGCGAGTCTCCGGGGTTGGTTCTCTAGGTTCTATAGGTTCTCTGGGTTCTCTATTATGAACCGGTTCAAATAATTTCGCCGATATTGGTGGTGTAGGACAGCGCATCCACCTTTGGATGCCTCGTGAGCCCTCCTGATCTTCCAGGGATCCAGCGGAATACACGCTCTCCTGGAAACAGGGTATTGTCTGGCTGCTCGTAAATATCAGCACGGCGCTGGTAGGTAATATCAATGAAGGAAACGAATTCACGGGCAGACTCATGCTCGCCCTTATCAATTAATAGGAGATCCCGATCGGTCAAACACCATACCTATTACTGGGAACTTGTCGTTTCATTTGGCATCGTAGTCCTGCTCCCCTCTATGTCGTAGTGTGAAGTAGAGAAGATGACAGTCATCATAAAGCGGGAGACAAGCCATTTCTTAAGTGCGGAAACAACAAGCTTGGTCATAATCGCAGTTGCGATTCTGAATATGGCAACCCAGCCTTGCATATCAAGAAATGCACCACATGCTATTTCTAACCATATTTAGCATCCCGGCGTTTATTAGCCAGTAAGTGATGCTGACATGATGCGGTTGTTAATATAGAAATATGTTGCTGAGGCGTGTATGTGCTATTCTAAGCAGCCCCTTTTCTACTTTAAAACCTCAGCCCGCCTCCTAGTTAGGCACTTGCGTATATCGACATTTCCCACTATATTGTCTTGGGTACCCAGGTAAGCTTTTTTCTATAAAACGAAAAAAAAAAATAAGATAAACTTTATCTCAGGTAGTAAATCCAATTACGAATACTTTTTCTCCCTGCATGGAATCGGTAGAGTTGATCCAGTGTAACCGAAGGACGCCGTCATAATACTATTGTATATAATCAGCATCGGCGAGCTTGAAGGACCAAATGGATAGAATAGAGACTTGGAGTTCGGTAGGCTTTCCTTGAAGTAATAGAAGAATCTAGGGATTAGCGAATAGAACATCAACATGCCTATAAGTAATATTACCGGCATTTGATTTGAAGCCCGGGATCCGGAGCACTGCTTCCTGAATTTGCAAGCTAGAAGACGAATGCCCCCTTAGAAGATTCAAGTGAAACTTATACTCTGTGGTGTGGAATTTCCAGCCTTCTGGTTTTCGTAGATGTCTTGGGGTTCGATCTGAAGAGGATCGTGGGGATCGTACTTTATTGTGCGTGCGCTTCGATACTGAGTATTTAGTCTAGCCACATCTTAACGTGAAATCAAACCTATGTTTCATATTTACATTTTGTCGATTTGAGTTTATCATGTAATTTGTTTTCTTGCTTCGTTCTCGCCATTCCTCTTCTAAGATGTGCACCCGGTACCAGTATCTCACCAGGTAGGTAGGACTAGACTCTCCGACAAGATCAGTCTCGATTCCGGAACTAATCGGGCTATGCTTTATGAAGTTTTCTCATATTCTAACGACTTATCTGTTCATATATGTGATGTCGCTTAGTCAATGGAGTCAATTGAGAGTGGTATGGCCCTTGCTGTGCTCCTACAGACGATCTTGTCCTAAAATACCAAAATCACATTCCTCAACTACTAGGCTTGTCTAGGTTCAACATTAGTTATGACGACCACATATATCAAGTTAAGGATATACTATTACGTATGTGGCTATTAACTGACCTTAATCTGGCTCTAAGTATGAGCATATTAGATAGTTTTCCGCGATGTTGCCGGCACTCCGGTCTTGACGTGATGCTATCGCAGTCAAGGGACGCATTAAGCTTCAGTCCCCATCATTACTATATAAGCCACCAAACCCGCCCTACTGGAATGATTGTTCCAACCTTGTATAACTTCATATTTGGGTTAATCGCCGATTTGTCCATGTCAGTACCGCAAATCCTTTGGGCAACTTCTCGCCCGATTGGGGTCGTCCTGGGCAATTATATAGGAGAAGCAGTACCGGAATCGACTCATCTATTCGACAATTCTATGAATCTGTGCCTCAGACATGAGTTATGGTTTTAGAATATTGGTTATCGCCGCAATTGTGTCTATCGCTCTGGCCGACTTCACGATATATATCGCGAAGGCTAACGATATCGCTGACGTTGGCGTAACTTTTAGCTTCACGGAACTACAAGTTCATAAGCACGCGCCGCTTAGTTGTTCTGATGCAGGCCACATAATTCCTATTTCCGCAAGCACCACTAACGATGCAAGCAAAGGTCGTTGGGCGTGCGATGGATGTAACGGAAACGCGCCTAGAAATTGGGTCATCAGCCGTTTCGAAATGTACAACAAGAAAAATGCCATTGGGCGCTCCACTGATCATCCTTTCCCGTTATTTAATAGGGCTACCGGGGCCGTCAGTAAGTTCAGTTGCACCCTCTTCTGGTTGAACGGTATGAAGTTGCTAACAGCGTACAGCTTTATATGGAACTGGAAATGGGAACTATGATATGAGGGACATTAACAACACTTTCCTTGGGACGTGTAACCGTCCACGCCATCCACAGGAGATGGACTGCTGGCAGCTTATCTCGGCAACCTTTCTCACGCACGTATTTACTTGTAAGTGTGCAAAAAGCCGATTACATAACGCTTTTGATGGCTTGCTTGCTAAGATAATGTCAATTTTTAGGCACCAGTGATCTTGTTCCGAACGAGGGACTCTGGGTATCAACTTGAACAAAAGAAAGGGAAAAATAAATAAAGAGAGTTACGATTCGAGAGCAAAATTGAGATAATAGTGGTGTGTTTTGTCTCCATGACATAGTTTGGTATTGATTCTTAATTTTCTATTAGGACTTCTCTGTAAACATCGAAGCATATACGGGATACTGACCTGATTTGCCGACCTCTTAACTTTGTTGTCAGGATGGAGAAAGCTACTGTTGACTGTGGTGTCCTTTTCGGACGTGAATGCCTCTGGATAAGATGGAAGGCAGAGGACCATTGTATCTTAGGATTACCGACCTGCGCTATGAAGGGGTATACCCCAATTCTAGAGACAATAATAAAAACTGAGGTGGGGATCTCAGGTTGTCTCAGATATGACTTCCAGAGTGACATGATGGTTATGACAATCTAACTACGTAGCCGAAGTAATTAGCAATCATAGCTGAATGAAGCTGCCATGGTAATAGAAAACAATTCTTCGAGTTAGCAGCGCCAGGTTTGGATGAGTCTTTGGGGAAAATAAACGACTTGTCTCTCCTGAACAGGGCCCGCATGGTATCCAAAAAGTTTTACCTGATAACATTCCGATGTTACCTCGCTTTCTGACATTCCTACACCGCGATGAATAGTTGGCGACAAATGTGAAAGAACCTTCCTAAATATGATAATACACTCTCCAACTCATGGGTCCGTAGGATTTCCGCGAATGTGTACAGCGGTCTCGTTATTTGTCGTGGTCTTATATGTTGGAACGCCACGTTTCTCGTCACACCAACACACTCCATTTTGTTTTTAGAGGCGCTGATGTCTCAGCCCACTAGCACCATATTGGCCCCCACGCTCCCGCGCCGATGTATGCGTCTTATGCAGGTAGCTATCCGGGCTTGAAATTAGCGAAGCAATTGGATGAAGGAGGGAAACTGAGACCTGCATATGTATCTTAACCTGTGCAAGAAACTGACCGGCTTCGCTTAACTTTTCAATCCTTGATTGCATTGCATTACCTAGAGGTGGCGAAGTTGCTTGAAGCGTAAGTGCCCTCCTGGCCGAGGTAACTATCCGTGTAATAGATACACAGGCGCACAGTTTAGTATTGGCTCAGGTGCCATGGCTCAGTGGATTGTAACTGGCGCCTTGCAGATTTTGAATGCTTGATGTAGCCTTTATTTAGGGCCGTACGCCTCTACAAGAGAGGCTATGGTGCCTTACATAGCAACCTATGTGCGTAGTAGATTAGGTAGGTACAGTAACCTTGGAACCTAGATAGATAGCAATTATAGAAGGATCTATATCGTGTATTGGTGACACCAGCAAATGATATAACTTCGCATTTCTTTTCGATTTCCTTGTCTAGGAAGATATTCTCAGTAAATTGCTTCGTCATCCAGAAAATAATGGTCAGCATGTTACCTTATTTATTGCTAATCGCGCCGCTCTTCGTAGGCGGGTCTTTGGGTAATCCTACGCCGGTTTCCACAACTCCTCGGCTCATCACCGAATCTGCTGATAACCAGCCAAGCCTACAGACGGGACACGTAACTTGCAGAGATGAGAAAGGGAATGTAGGAATTGAGGACTTTGTTGGCGAGAATGAGGGTAGGTAAATACTCTCCCAGTGGATATTTTCTTGTGCTGTAGTTTTATGGTGGCTGAATGGAACCCAGCTAGCCCAGTTCCCCACGATACAAGCTATGGGGGTGCATCTGACCACGCCGCCAGTGGGCGCGTAGCGGCGGAAATAAGAGATGCAACACCTATCCGAACGGCTCGACCGACGTCCCGGTCGCTTACTCCTACGATGAAAAAGACCATATCGAAAACTCCAAATTTAGACAAAAGACAATCTGGAGGATTAGCCGCGGGGGACATTATCAATATTGGGATCGGCGTGGCAGGTGTAATTGTTGCCATTACTGCGATTGCATTTGTATACTTCGGCTGGGAGAGACGACGAAGTTATTTCGCAAGATTGTGCGGTAGATAGGTACCGACGATCACTCCCCCACTCCATCATCGGTCGCGGGACTGGCTTTTAGATATCTATGCAGCGATGCCAGGGGTTTTCAAGATATGGTTGTAGTCATCCAATGAATCTTACAGAGAGTGAGCACTGTAAAAGGTAGCCATGGAGATTTTCAGGGATCTGAAAATAGAGTATTATGTTAGATGCGTACCTGCATTCAGAATGGATAAATTAAGGGAATGCCACCTGCGGCAGCTCTATGGCCTTCCTAATTGGGCGACGAGATCCCTAAGGGAAGACACTGGTCACATATGAATCGTCTGTTCATTCGGGCCAAACTTCGGCCAATCATCCTGTCCTTTCATCACGCGACTATACAACCACCAGAAAAGGTAGCTCATTACTTACAAACTGGGCCTCTAACAGCCCTAGCAGCCCTAGCTACTTGTATACGTATTCGACGTAGATAAAGCAGGTTACATTTTCTCTGCTTGGAATACTACCCTATTGGTGCTGATGTTGATGCAGCGGGTCAACTGTCAACGTTGCAGGTCATCCGCTATAATCTTAGTTCGTCATCAATAATTTCGTCGCTGTTATCTCAATGCTCACTAACATAAGCTGTTTCGCTCCTGAATCGATATATTGTAACGTAGTGGTATAGAGTATGAGACCTCCTCTTGCTACGCGCCAACTGATCGGCGTCGAACTTGCCAAGCCCGGGATCATCGGCCGATGCACGACAGCACTACTCCGGACCCCCTGAGGTCAGATGTGGTAGAGACGAGGCTCCTTGTCCGCTATCACGCCGACTTCCTCTTTAACATGTGTACCAGACTCTACGCGGCTCCTTTCCAAGCCCGGAATCTCCTTCTACTACAGTCTGTGCCACGTTCAGAAATTCGATCACAGGCTTACCTGATGTATCTTAGCTACGTACTGTGACTGGAATTCCGCGTGAAGCATGTAACGTCTCCTGACATTCTCAACCTGTTGGCTGGCTACATACCAGTGTATCTGCCTCGGTAGGTAGGTAAGCTTCTAAGAGCTGTATCTGTCAGCTTTCAGCTCTCGAGAAGGATAAATATGTCAAGATGCTCCTCAGTCTCTTAGTCTCTCCTTTCGTCTTCGGCAGGCACAAGCATCGCTTCAGATCACATTCCCTTAACACACTCCCTAGAATCATAGAACCTCAGCATCTTTGACAGATCATCCGCTTCTTGTATATAGTTCGTTTCTGTACATTTCATCCAAATTCACCACTATGCATTTCTCTACCGTATACAGCAGCCTCGGCCTTATGGCCGGCTTAGCCACGGCTCTTCCTCATGCTCACATGGCACGCCAGTCTTCCGGCGCTCAGACCGTCGTCTACTGGGGTCAGAACGGCGGCGGCACGGTTGAGAACAATGACCTCTCAACTTATTGCGCCTCCACATCCGGCATTGATATTATCGTCTTAGCCTTCTTGTACCAGTGGGGTAACGGAGCCGACATCCCCTCTGGTACTGTTGGCCAGTCTTGCTTCATTAGCACCTCCGGCGAGGGACAGAACTGTGATGCCTTGACCTCAGCCATCAAGACCTGCCAGTCAGCCGGCATCAAGGTCATCCTTTCATTGGGCGGAGCCACCGCCTCTTACTCTCTGTCGTCGGACTCGGAGGCCGAGTCGATCGGAAACTACCTCTGGCAAGCTTATGGAAACTCGGGCAACTCCAGCAGTGTGCAGCGGCCTTTTGGTGACGTCGTGGTCGATGGCTTCGACTTCGATATCGAAGTCAACCGAGGAAGCGAATACTACCCAGCCATGATCTCCGCGTTGCGCAACAACTTTGCTTCAGACTCTTCTCGTTCGTACTACATTACCGGCGCCCCACAATGTCCTATCCCAGAACCAAGGTACGCCCCTTAGAATCCCCCAATGAAGACAAAAGCTAACGTTTTGACAGTGAGTGAAACAATCCCATTCTATCGGATGAGTAGATGGAAATAATATTCAGTATATTTGAAAATAAGTGAGAAAAAATGCTGACACAATATATTAGACATGGGTGTGATCATTGGCAACGCAACCTTCGATTACCTTTGGCCCCAATTCTATAACAACAACAACTACACCTACCCCTGCGCTCTTCCCATTAACGGTAACGCCCCGTTCAACTACGACGGATGGGTCAACTTTACCGCAAGTGGCCCCTCGAAGGACGCCAAGATCTTCATCGGCGTGCCGGCTTCTCCCTTGGCCGCTAACGGCAGCCCGACCGGAGAGACATACTACGCGACCCCCGACCAACTCCTAACTATCGTCAACGGCGTCAAGAGCGACTCTAGGTTCGGCGGTGTGATGATGTGGAGCGCTGGATTTTCGGACGCGAACGTCAACAATGGCTGCACCTTCGCGCAGGAAGTTAACAGCATTCTGACGAAGGGTGCTGTTTGTTAGACACATCCAACAGGTACCTAGATACCTACTACTTATTCCGCCACACCAACACACACATACCACATTATACCCATGTACATAGTTATCGTATGTGTTTGTAAATAGCAAATTCAGCTTACATACCTACCATTTCTCTCATATCATCGTGTCTCTTCTGGTGCCATTGCTTACCTAGGAGATAAAAATCCAAGCTCATCAAACCACCTCCCTTCATCTCCAAAGTTAGACAGTTTAGTATCGTCAGCCAGGGATGTTCTTCTGTAAGTGAATTACCCATCCATTAAATGTATTGTCTCAAGGGGCTGCATTACCATTCGTTACACAAGGAAGCAGCGACCCTATAGCTAAACCACCATCGGGGGGAAGGAGTATACCGGAGAAGGGTGGATATCGGAATCCGGATCCCCTGTTGCCATTCAGTAGGCCGATAGAGGCGGGGGCATCGCCCCGGTATTGAGAGCGCCTGCCAAATGTACCCTCGAATTCTTCCTCGTTGCACCTGGCGTATTGCATCGGACTCGCTTGACAGGTTGCGACAGTGGGTATGGTAGAATAGCGCTGCTGACCGCGGACGTGTGTGACATGTGATAATTCAGGGCGATGGAGGTCTAAACGTGGGGAGAACTAGGTACCAAGTGACAGATTGTCGGGGAGAGAAAAGGGGGCCGTTGCCCCACTATATAGCGCCTGGCTCCATCTCATACCTGCCGAGATAGGTAGGGGTGAATGGATCGTTGCAGAAGCTAGGTACAACTATGACGTCGCGATATGATAGCTTCTACTTTACTACTCTTATTCGGCATTAATTATTGACAATCTCAGAAGAGTTAAAGTAATAACTCCACAAGCTACATGGTATCTTCTTGCTTCCTAAATTATTAGCTAGGTACTTACTTACTTCTTGAATACTTAAACAAGTCTTATCTCTAACAAGCGAAGAAAAGCAACTAGGCGTACTATAGTTGGTAGGGGTTAACGGGACTAGCTTATCGAAAGGCGAAATCAGGCCTAACTTCAAAAGTTATAGAAGGGGCTTTTAGAAGTATCGCATATACATTCCAGAATAAGACAGTGAGGGGATATAGCGTCTTGCCTTGGCCAACATCGCTGTTGAGTGGCGCTGAGACCTATCGTTGCTGCGCTCATGCGCCGTGCTGAAAATACTAAGAGGGGGTTGGGATGACCCTGATATCATTGAAGAAATGTGCCCAAGATATCGTGTTGCTTAAGCAATGACATTAGTCCCGACTAAGTCTATAGTGTATATATTACTGATGGGATCTAAGTCATGTTATTATCTATAAGGCACCGTTAAGATATAAAGTATTTTAGCCCTATATATGTTTATAGTTGTATTTCGTTTTGTGTTCTCTAGGTAGGCTCTAGCAAATGCCAAATAGGGGCTGCCGTATGCTAAGACATACCCCGCCGTGGCGTCTAGAGGCGAGTCGGCGTTCGGAGATGAGCAATTGACAGTAACATAAATGATGAATTTATGACTGAATCCAAACATGATATCTTGCTGGATGATAATTCTATTTGTTAGTAAGGGTAGTATGTAATATTATAAGTAAATCTACTAAACACCATGATCATAAATCTACCTATGTAATTGTCCTTGACGATTGCTCTAAGTGGTTCTATTTGGTAAAGATAACCTAAAAAAGGAAGTCTTCACGTAAACCCACCTCACGATGCCGCATGATTGGCAGGATAGCTGGCGGCCATATCTACCTAGGTAGGTAAGTCCCTATCAGATAGACCGATGTGGGGTAACGTCTTATGTGCGACAGTAGCACTTACTCGTGCCGTCTACAATCACTTTCGACCTGGCACCCTAAGGGGTGCCGCGCTATGACTAGCGAAATGGGCAAGAGATGCAAATCCACCCGAAGTACTTCCGATAGAGTGAGTTTTACATACAAAACATAAGTATCCTGCTTTTAATGGAAAATATCTTTAAATATATATACTATTTATTTAAGAGGTAGTTTATTAATATAAGCCCTATAATATAATTAAAAGGTATCTTAATAATCTAGATTCTATTTATTTATAAGGTATAGGATAATCTTCGGATATATTTGCATCTCTTGCCCATTTTGCTAGTCATAGCGCGGCACCCCTTAGGGTGCCAGGTCGAAAGTGATTGTAGACGGCACGAGTACTATGTAATCCGAACCGGTCTATCACTTTTCCCCTCGTTTGACATCTATAACTGTCTAGATGGAAAGAGTCTAGTTCGTCAAGATATTAGTTTATGTCTCTGTTGTTAATCTTAATATAAAGCGCGTTTGTCCGTTGTGTGTTCCGGTAATCGTTGGAAGACATTGACCAACTTGCTAGCTCTGAAACAGCCATGGCGTCTGCCCCTTTCGTCGAACTCACTGCGCCCAATGGCGTCAAATACTCTCAACCGACAGGTCTTTTCATTGACAATGAATTTGTTCTGTCAGCTAATGGCGGGAGCATAGATTCTATTGATCCTGCGTAAGTTGCACAAGTTTAAAATAGTAGGGAGCAACCCTAACATTGAAATTACCTACTCAGCACCGAAGAGAAGATCGTCGCAGTACAGGCCGCTAGTGAAGCAGACGTAGATAAAGCCGTCAAGGCCGCACATAAGGCACTCAAGGATCCTTCCTGGAAACTGCTCCCCGCATCCGACCGTGGAGCGCTTCTATATAAATTGGCAGATCTTATAGAAGAAAACCGCGAACTATTCGCGACCATCGATGCATGGGATAATGGTAGGTGTTGCGCGACCTTAATATTAGACGTGGGGAATTGGAAGAAAATAGAAATAACAAATGATTCCTAGGTAAAACCTACGTTGATGCGCTGGAAACCGATTTGACGGAGGCCGTGGCCGTCATCCGCTATTACGCGGGCTGGGCCGACAAGACCTTCGGCCAAACCATCAACACTACTCACCAAAAATTCGCCTACACGATTCGCCAGCCCATAGGCGTTGTCGGTCAGATTATCCCATGGAACTACCCCCTTTCGATGGCAACTTGGAAGTTGGGGCCAGCTATCGCATGCGGAAACACGGTTGTCCTCAAAGCAGCAGAGCAGACGCCCCTGAGTATCCTATTTCTCGGAACGTTGGTCAAGAAAGCGGGGTTCCCTCCTGGCGTAGTGAATTTTATCAATGGCTTAGGAGCTGTGGCGGGGTCGGCTCTAGTTAGCCATGCTCTCGTAGATAAGGTCGCATTCACCGGCAGCACCGCGACGGCGAAAGCTATCATGGGAACAGCTGCTAAGACGCTCAAGAATATTAGTCTCGAAACTGGAGGCAAGTCCCCATTAATAGTCTTCGAAGATGCTGACATCGAGCAAGCTGTCAAGTGGTCGCATTTGGGTATCATGTCCAACCAAGGCCAAATCTGCACCGCGACATCGAGAATCCTAGTCCACGAGCAAGTTTATGACCAGTTCTTAGCCCAGTTCTTAGAGAGGACCAAGACTACGAGTAAGGTCGGACACCAGTGGGATAAAGATACCTACCAAGGCCCTCAAGTATCAAAAGCGCAATACGAAAGAGTTTTGGAGTATGTCAAGGTCGGAAAGGGTGAGGGTGCCACTTTGGCGTCAGGTGGCGAGCCCATCAAACTCGACGACAAGGCCAAGGGATTCTACGTTAGCCCCACCATCTTCACGGACGTCTTGCCGACGATGCGGATATGGCAGGAGGAGATCTTCGGCCCCGTCGTGGTTATTGCGAAATTCACGGAAGAGCAGCAAGCCGTGGATCTTGCTAACAGCACTACGTACGGACTCGGCGCCGCGTTATTTACTGAAAAGGTCGAGAAGGCGCATAGGGTGGCTGCGGAGATCGAAGCGGGGATGGTGTGGGTGAACAGTTCTCAGGACTGCGATCCGCGCGTGCCTTTTGGTGGCGTAAAACAAAGCGGAATTGGTAGGGAACTTGGAGAAGCCGGCTTGGAGGCGTACTCTCAGATTAAAGCTGTGCACGTCAATCTTGGGAATAGGCTATAAGTGGTGGTGGTGGGTTAGCGGGGTGGTGGTCTAATGTGATCCATGTCTCTATCTTATCGATATCTTGAGCGCAATGGAACTCAGTGATAGGTTGAGGCCATCTCGGTTATCTTGTGATATTGCGCACCTACATATTGTGGTTGTGTAAGCGGGGTATCTCTCGAATATCCCCCTTTGATAATCGCGTTATGGCGCCGTAAACAGCCGGAGGCGTGAGGGTACGCTTGATTGTGCATGGTTAGCGGGAGATGGGATGGATATGTTGACGTATGTATGGTCGGGCACGGTGACCCATGGCCTCTCATCCTTTTCTCAACCTATGCTATCTTCTTAGGAAGTATATATCCTGGCTCCTTCCCTCCGTGCTCCGGTTCTTCATCTCCTTTGCTACTTCCAGTTCCGAGTATTTCTTTGAATGCGAAATAACGGGTCTTCCGTCTTGGCAACTATCACCCCGACCGGAGGCAAATCACCTAACCGGCCTGGGGCGTGCCTACGTGCGTACAATTCGGTCACGACATCACCCACCATGCTGATGCCATCCTGGCGTATTTTGTCCACCTCTTAAACACCCCATTGCGACGCAAGACTTCCGCATTAGGAAGGTATGGACCATCAATCCCGGTAATTTTGCCGTTGGTTATCCGCCATTCGAGTTCAACATTGCACCATCAATTAAACGATAAATATCGTCGAAAGAGACAAACAAATTAGGTGAGGGACTATGAAAGGGAGACGACACCTCATTCCATTCCCTATCTCTTTTGAGTCTCTTATTATACATACCTACCTAGATATCTAGGTAGGATGTATTAGGTATATCTTTACCTGGTCGTAGTGGGCACATCGTCTGGTTGTCTTATCTACACACAGTTATCTGTTCCTAGAAGATGTCGGACCTCATCGAAAGCGATGTTTCGCAAAAGCCTAAGAAGACCATAGTGACAGAAGCGCATGTCGCGGCTGTTAGCGATGATACAAGTGCAGCGCAAAAAGTAGACTCCGAGGATCCTCACCAAGACGACGCCGTATATGTGAAAGGACATCCTGTGATTCGGAATGGTAACGACTGCATAGTTCTCATTCTTTCAGTATTTGTAACTAATATTTTTAAATAGGTGCCGATGTATCCAAGTACTTGGTATCGTGCCGCGACGATGGCGACCCTGCCTTCACTTTTCGTTCTATCGTCTTAGGCACTATTTTCACTGCTCTTTCAAGCGTGATTACTATCCTATACATCTTCAAACCATTTCAGGTTCAAGTTTCAGCCGTATTTGTACAGCGTAAGTCTTTATAAGAAAATAGTTGAAAAATTTAAGCTCATACCATTTAGTATTGGTCTTCATCTTTGGGGAGGCATGGGCGTTATTGACCCCTAACCCAAATCGGTTTAAGGGAAAGTGGCTGCAGAACACGCTGCGCTTCCTCAACTTTGGCCAGCCGTTCGGAATTAAAGAGCATGTTGTGGCCTCACTCATCGCTTCATCTGGTAACAATGGGTTATCGGGAGTTGAGGTGAGTTTTTAACTTCATAATATGTTCTGAATGAAGTTGTTATTAACTGTATTTTAAGGTGTATGCAATAGAACGACTGTTCTACGACCGGAGTGTTTCTGCTTCCACTGCAGTTCTCGCTACCTTCTCAATCTCGCTCTGTGGATTTGTAGTGGCAGGGTTGCTAAGACCACTTATCGTCTACCCCGCTGAGATGGTTTACTGGCTGTCGCTACCACGTATGTGATCTCGAGGGTTCTCTTTTTACCCCTTTTTCTTCCCTAAAGAAATGCTTGCTGACTTTATGTTGTTGCAGAGGTGGTACTCTTTCAAAACCTCCACTTTGACCGCCTTGCCAATCGAGGCCGTCTCAAGAAATTCGGCTGGGCTCTTGCATTTGCTGCTGTCTGGGAAATATTCCCAGCCTATATCATACCATGGTTTAGCGGCATCTCAATTGTCTGTTTAGCGACAATCAACGCCCCTAAAAGCACCCGAACTGTCATCTCCACGATATTTGGAGGGGCTTCGTCCAATGAAGGCCTTGGTATCTTCAACTTTAGTCTTGACTGGCAATACATCCAGAGCCAGTATTTGTCTTTGCCGATTAAGCAACAATTGAATTCTTGGATTGGCTTGGTAATCCTATACGCTGCATTGTCTGGGCTTTACTACTCGAATACTTGGAATGCGAAAAGCTTCCCATTTATGTCGACATCCCTCTTTGCAGCCAATAGCACGACATTTCATCCAACAAACATCTTAAATGACGAAGGCATCATCGACTATGATAAGTTAAATCAAGTCGGCTTACCGTACCTGACTTCGTCGACGGTATGGGGTTATCTAACGCAGTCCATTGCCATCGGAGCGCTGATAAGTCATGTGCTTATATTCTTCGGCAAAGATATGGTTATCGCTTGGCAGCAAGCACGAAGCAGAAAACAGCCAGATCCTCACTACCAAGCTATGCTGAAATATAAGGAAGTACCACATTGGTGGTACATAGCCCTTTTTGTCCTGTGTTTCATCGCAGGATTGGTAGTAAACATTGTGGGCGAGACTACGCTTCCTGTCTGGGGTTATATTATTTCCCTTCTCTTAGGGACCTTCATTGCCCCCTTCTCTTGCATTCTTTACGGGCTGTATGGGACTGGCGTCGCGACTAATCAAATATCGAAGATGGTTGCGGGAGTCGTTCATCCCGGTCGGCCTTTGGCTAATCTGTACTTCGCCAGTTGGTCTCACCAGGTTATTCTTCTTGCCGTCAATCTCGCGAATTGGCTCAAGGTGGGGGTTTATACGAAAATTCCTCCTCGGACTATGTTCATCACTCAGATTTATGGCACTCTCCTCGGCGCAGGCCTGAATTACGCAGTTATGACAAGTATCGTGAACAGCCAGCGAGAAATATTGCTCGATCCTTCGGGAAATAACGTTTGGAGCGGGTCGATCGTGCAGAGCATGAACTCTCAGGCGGTGACTTGGGCTCTCGCAAAAGAAATGTATGGATTGTCGGGACGTTATGTGATCGTTCCTCTCGGACTCCTCATCGGGTTCTTTCTCCCAGTTCTGCATTGGATCCTGATTAAATTAATTCCTCGTGTTAAGGATTACCCTATTAACACAGCGGTGATATCTGCTTATGCCGGTATTAACTACTACGGAAATACGTCGTGGATTTGGTCTTCGATCGCGGTCGGCATCTTCTCGCAACTTTGGTTAAGACGTCGGCTGCCAAATATTTATAACAAGTATAACTATTTGATCGGAGCAGCATTGGACGGAGGATCACAGTTGGTAATATTTATTTTGTCTTTCGCGGTCTTTGGTGCTAGTGGTACAGCATATCCATTCCCGACGTGGTGGGGAAATCCGAATGGCAACCCGGATCATTGTCTCTGAAGACCTTAGCAACTGAATTTAGCTTAGCTATTAATTCATAGAGGCTTTGCTTAAGACTCCTAGCTTTTTGATATTGTCAATATTCCTTAGAAGTTGATGGGACGTAATCTTGCGTAAAGATGACTTAGTTAAGCAGGTAGCTAGGTAGGCCCACGATATATGAACTGAAAAATATCCAAGGGCCCTGCCTCCCTGGACATCCTACGTTAAGGTGAGGGGTCCAAAACTGTTTAATTCACAGCCCTAGTCATAGTGCAGTTTTAATGTGTGAATTTACTGAATTTAACTATATTGTAGGTGTGCTTAGTGCACTAAATCGCCCAGGCGTGGGTGGTACAGGATCATCGGTGGCGTCGATGGTGGGGTGATGCACCGACCCGATGGTATGGCTGTGTTGCCCACATCTCAAAAAATCGACAGCTTCGTCGATTGCCCGTACCTTGGTAAACCAGCCTTTAGCCCCATCGGCACAACCTGGAATAGTAGAGCAAGCGTGACTTGCGCTCTCTACCATCTCGCCTGCCCGACCAGCAGTCGTAACTGAGTCAGCTAGTGCGTCTCATCGCGAAATGAGTTGGCCGAGATGGGGGATATCCTGGGTGCCTCGGGCGGGTATAGGAACTTGAAATCCGAGAGTGATGGCACGTAGAGGTTGATCCATCAACTCAAATCAAACCAAGTTTGATAGCGTTCAGCAGGCCTGGAAACTCTTAGGGGCGACCCGACAGCGCATATTCTAAGCCGAGTGACTCCCTAAAGGTCACAGCTTAGGAAGTACCTTCCTCAAAGCCATCCGACGCAATAATGCAGGGTATACGGCTTAATTCCCCAACTCACCCCTTCCTAACACAAACTTCCGGCAAAACCGGCTCCAAAAATGGCGTCGCCATCCTCCACCCATAAACCCCATGCCAACTCCTCGGGCCCCTAAACGGATCCAAATCCACACTAACATCCGCCACGACGGGCGTCGCCGCGCTCGTCAACGGCGTATCGAACATCCTAACAAAGTAATCGCACAACCTCGTGTCCGCAAACACCGGCTGATTCGTCACACTCCGAATAAACGAAAGCGGGTACGGCGCGTGGTTCGGGGACGGTTTGGCGAGGATGGTCATGAACTTGCCGGACCCGGGGGCCTGGCTGTGCGCGTAGGTCGCGCCGGAGGGGAGGGCCGTGTAGGCGTCGCATGGAGGGTCGAAGGTCGAGGGGTGCACTGTTACGCCGTAGCCCTCGGCGCCTTGGATGGCGAGGGGGTTGCTGGAGGAGATGAGGAAGGTGCTGGCCCAGCGGAAGGAGGAGTGGCCGTCGCCGAATATGTCTACGAAGGGGAATTCTAGTGATGTGCGCTGGGGTTGTTAGTGGGGTGTCTGCGTCTGCGTGTCGTCTATTTGCAGGGGTGAAGGTTGGCTTACGGAAAAGTCTGCTATTGAGGCGTTGCATACGGGCAGTTGTACGTCGTGGTCGTGCACTATCTGCGCCATCATGGGGTACATGCCTTTGGGAAACGAAGGTAGTAGTTCCCGGTACGCCGCTTCGGCGATGCCATACTCCTTGGGAATGAGCCGGCGAGCGGTTTTCAGAGAAATGGGTACAATTAAGGTAGTTCCGTTGAGATTTCCGCTCACGAACTCTGGGTATTGTTGAGCATGCTGGTTTGGGGAGTCTTGCGTCATGCAGGCATCGTGTGGGGATGTGATTATTTGTTGTGAAGATGAGGTCCCATGGATGGCACTTAAGATAAAAATGTAGAATAGCAAGGAGCGCGATAGTCCCGCTAGTGAGAGGATTGGTGAGAAGGTATGAGTTCGTAGTGGTGCTGAGAATGCAGCCATGATGATGGCGTGCCTTTTGAATAAGGCCGTTTAGATGTTGAGAATATGATTAATATGATGCGAGTGGGTTCAGCCGCTCAACAAGGGTTTTGGACCAATTCCAGTCAATACTGTAAACGGCAAATGTAATTGATATCCTGAGAGGGTAGGCCTAGATTATTATCCTGCGCTTTTCTCTAAACAATAATTATCAAAGACTGTAAGTCTGAATATTGCGCGAGGTTGACCACGTAGACTGGAGTCTGTCGGGAGACGCGATCTGAAACAGATCGACGATCCCCGGAATTGTATGAGTGGAGCTTCGAATACTGGTTCTCAAGAACGAAGAGAGTCAAGACTCTAGAATCAATACCCCCGGATGGCTATTAGCGTGTTTTAGAGCAGAAACATAATATTTTTCTGATTTTAATAGTGGTATATCGTTCGGTATATATGTGGTCTTCTCGTGCCATAGTTCGTGATCTCTCACATGAAATTCTTGGCAACGACCTTCTAACCCTGTCTGAGCAAGGCTAGGTTAGAGCCAACGCCGGCGAAAGCTCCATATTCGCTATCGGCGTCGATCACCGCTAACGTTGAAGGAGAAATGCCAATATGACATCAATAATTTGTTATCAAAGAAGGCGAACGCCTCTTCCGAAGCCACACTTTACTCATTCTATATCTAATCACCGGTACGATCGGGGGTCAAATGATCTTCAAACCAACATCCAATCAAACCAAGATTTGTTGAAACGGAACGACCTCAATCCGGGGCGGCACTCGCATAAGCGCGTTTGCAATTACCTAGCTAAGGTGAGAAGGGTGAAGAAGGTGAAAAAAAGGAGGGAAGGTAAAAGAACCGAATCAAGAAGCCGTAGGATAGGTGTTTCCGGGGGGTCGGGTCTGTGGATCCCGGATGTGCGATTTCCGTATGCAAGGTTCATCGGTATCATCCCTATCCGTGAACCTTACCTGCCTTACTAACATCAAACGCTTTTTGATAGGTTGTTTCCTTATTTCGGACCTTGTAATCTTTCCCGGTCCGATCTAATCTATCAAACGGCAAATCTGGCGCTGCAAGAAAGCGACACACGTGGAATTGTTTTTACAGAACTTGCGTGTAAGTCGGCGACGAGAGCGCTTGCATATGACCCATGCAGGGGGCGGCGCTTGAAATACAAACGTCAAATCCGAAGAAACCGACGAACCAATCAACATGAAAAGGGAGAAAATATTTCAAAAATTGCCGTTCAGTCTAAAACATAAACCACCATAGTCATCTCGGGGATGTCGCAGACGGCGAAGTTAGACCCCAATTAGATGAATCTAAAGCACCGCGCTCACGCGGGGAACTCGGCCAATTCTCCTCCCGCCACACTCGCTTTTCCCGTCCACTGCAATTTAGTTGGCACAAGTGGCTGCAGGACCTTAAGCCAGACGGTATCGTACAGGCTAGGTCCACCGTCAGCAGACTTGCTACCCGGCTCGAAGCTGCCATAGTTCTTAGAGTCTGTGCAGCATGGGCTAGCAGAACCCCAAAACGGGCCAGCTGCCCAAGCCGTCCATCCAATATACACGTCATTGTCGTCCATGTATTTAATAAAGTCGGTCAACATGTCATCGCATCCCGTGTTATTGTGTCCACCGAATTCGGTGATGAAGGCTTTAAGATTATGCTCCTAGGGAAACAGTCAGTTATGATCTGTCAACTGGATCGTGTGGAGAAATCACCTACCTTCAGCCATGCTGTCACATCCGCTAAATTTGTCGCTGGCCCACTCACACACTCGCTGTGGCTGCCGCTGTAGTCCACATCGAGGTATTCGTGAATATCAATTGCCGTGTTGTTCAAAGGATCCTTAAAATCTTGGATAATGGCGCTGTTAGGATCCGGACCTTGAGACCATGCGTGGCCTCCAGTCCAACTGTTTCCGGGAAGAAGGATTAAATTGCTAGCATTCGCGGCCCGGATCGCATCAACTGCAGCTTGGTTATTCTTCAATACAAGGCTGGTTTCCATATCGTGCGGTTCATTCATCAATCCGAAGATAACCTTCTCATTATCTGCGAAGCGCTTGGCAAGTTCGCCCCAAAACTCGCCGAATTGCTCCGTCGTGGCGGCAGTGGAGTCCGATGTGTTACCAATCACGCTACCAGAATATGGCTGAGATGACGGATCATTGTATCGCATGTAATTGTGAGGGTCAAGGATGGCGTACGCCCCCTTAGTGACCGTGACGTAGTCGACTGCTTCCTTGAAGTAATCGAAATGAGTTTCGTTAAAAGTCTTCCCCAAACCAGTTGCAACTGGGGCCATTCGCTCAAGCAAAAAGGCTATGCGAAAGAGGTTTAGGTGGTTCTGGTCTACGTGAACGTCGACTCCAGTTTTGTCGATGAATTGATAGTCGACGCCAAAGGTTCCAGGCAAGCCGGTGCCCTTCTTGGCATCGGCACTCCATACACCAAATTCACCACCAGACTCAGCGACACCAGCATAGTAGATGGTGGCTGAGGCCGTGGATGCTAAGCCAGTAATAAGAGTCAAATACTTCATGTCGGGCAGATCTAAATAAAGTCTGAATAGCTGGGAGTTAGAGGGTAACTAGATACTCGTTGTCGTGTGGACGAGCTGCTTCTTATAAGTTGAGATTAATTAGCATGGGCTAAATTGAATCGATCTACGTTTTTCGTTGAAATTAATCAAGCTGCACCTAAAGCGGAAGTGAACGATACTTAACCGATCTCCATTTCTAGTGAAACCAGAATGCGCATTATAAGTAAAGCTGTTAGGGTATGTCGGTGTAATCTTGTATAATTCAAGCCCGGACCTTCGGATCATACTGCGTTGACCGAGAAATTTACTGTTGTGGTACACAAAATAATAAAAGCTACTGGTGATTCCAGGCGCTGGTAGAAAAGGGGAGTATTATATGATCTATGGTGGGTATCATTGTTGTGATATGCGAGATCAGATGCGGAAGCAGTTGCTCCGCCGATAGTTTGGAGGCTCATCTCGGTAAGTAGACGTCCGTCTATAGTTACGCTTCATCGCGAAGTGGGAATGGAACGGCGCAAATCCACCGGGTAACGTATAATCGCGGAGTGTCCCATCTTCAGCTGGATTGTCAAGCGTAACCGGAATCTTCAATATCGACATTCCAGCTTCCTAGCACGCTATAATGCGCCCCCGACAAGACTAACAATCCACATTGCAATTCGGACCTTTAATCCGACCCGTCTTTCTGTTTTCGCAAAATCGTCTAAGGTGACAGGACTTGCATACTCTTGTAGCCATTTTTGCTCATCACCTAATCTCTTCTTCAAATCAGAGTCCCGAGTTACGATCAAAGCGCCCGCTTCTAGATCGTGAGAGTAGCTGCGTTTGGTGTAATTCGAACTTCCAATTATACTCATTGACGGATCCTGCTCGTGAGGAAGCGTCACCCATAGTCCTTTGGCATGATATGTCCATCCGCCTGGCTCGTTAACGGTCCCTCTTCTCCATTCTTTGAGAACAACGGTTGAATTCTGCTTTCGCTGCTGAATTGCGCGGAGAAATCGTCGGGCAAGTAAAGTATACGCATCTGGTAGAAGTCCCGACACGCCTTTTGATTTATAAAAGCCATTTGCATAAGGCGATGCCGTTATTACCACATTGTTCTGCGAAGTTGTTGAGAGTAATAGGTTTGTGAGTGACGGAGCGGGGTTAAAATATCCGGCCGTAAAGGTCCAAGATGAGCCTGCGTACTCAGGTGCACCTAATGTTTTTAACACGTGCGTGATCGCAGGTAGCTCAGTCGATGTGTCTGGTTTCATAAGTTGAGAAAGCTGGCCAAGCATGTAAACAGTCGTGTCGCGCGAGGTGGATGAATCGAAATTTGACGATTTGATGCTACTAGTTCTATCATTTGGCGCTATTAGGCCATTCACAAGTTTCGTGGCTTTTGAAATGTACTCAGTAGGGTGCTCTAGAGGCGAGGGGGCGGCGTTGGTTGGCGGCCAATGAAGCCTAAACCCTGAAGCCTCATCCTTCGCAGGTTGCACTAAGAAGCTGAGTGAAGTGACGCCCTGGTAAAGTTCCCAGAAATAGTTCGTCACTTCGCTAGAAGAGAACAGATGATAACGATCCTGGCGATTTGTAAAATAGTCGTTGGAAAGATTTGCACTGGGTAAATAATGTTAGTTAATGCCTTGTAATTAAGAATGAGCTCAAGTACCCCGAAAGAATAATCTCATCGTCAACTCCATAGAGTTTCATATGCTGTAAACCCCATCCTTCGTTAATACGCTTGGGTATATATCTCTTTCGTAAACCGGTCAGGTTCGGAGTATGATACATTCGAATCTCAACGCGTTCCGGTCCAAATTCTGTGATCAGGGGAGCAAGAAGTGAAGCGCATGACGGGTTAGGTGCTTCTCGTGTTCCACGAAGCGCATCGGTGAGGATGCTCAGCTTCAACTCGGGATTGGCGCGAAGAGCATCTTGAAGTGTTACGATCTTAATGTTAGTTAGCATAGAAATTCTCATAAAACGGTTGAATATTCTCATACAAGTTCTTTTTCAAACTTTCCGATATATAGAGTAGACAGGAATATTCGTTTCTTGGCACTACGTATCCTGGCCTAGCAATGTTAACATGCTCCGTTCACTCCAATATCAAGATGGAATCCATATCACAGACCTTCAAGGTTTCATAGAAGTCTGCAGGGGTTTTGATAATGTGTATTTGAGATCCGCTGATCTTGAAAGAGGGCGCAATTTTATCTAGCTCATTTGTAAAGGGGGCCAACATCCCACTAGAGCTCATAGAGTTGCTAGCTGTAGGTGTATGACTGGATGGTATGGAATATCGACGGCAGCATTGCTGGCCATATCGGCTCACTGGACGAGCCAAAGTAGGTCGCAGCTTTGAACAGCACCTTGATACACCCCTCGTTATCATTGCAATTATTAAGAATGAATATAACTGCTCATGATAAGGGGAGTGAGTGAGTGAGTTTACTGTTGATTGTGTTGAATTTGGTTCATGGAAATAGCTGTGAATTTTCAAGCTCTTTTAGTTGAGACCTTGGAACATTGAATGAGATGAGCGACAGGGATCTTATCGATAATAGCGAGAGCTCTCAGCAAAATGACGTTACACAGCTGCATGACGCTTATTACGTAACGTAGCTTCCCAGGTATTCTTGAATACGTGACGGTCCGATAAATACCCGAAATACTTACTAAGCCGGACCGTTCCGCCCAATTGGATTGAATGCGATGACCTCAAATCCACGCCTCCATCTTTCACAATTGAAGCAACACCTGAGGCGACAAAACATCACTTTCGCCCAACATGTCGACTATCCCAAGAACTATCGCCAATATTTGGCGAGTTGGTATCAGGGTAAATAGCAAGCTCTTGAACCTAATATACTATTGCTAACATTGCGACAGGATGCCTGGCACCAAATACAGGTACGTCGAAACGCCTACGGACGAGTTGTTAATTCGAAACTAACGATCGCGATCCCCAAAATAGTATATCGGTACGGTACAATGGATATTATAGCGATGTAGAGGAAGTCCTAATAACTTTTAGGTGATACTAAGGCTGGTGCTTTAATTGGCACCGACCGATTCGGCAATAAGTATTACGAAAACAACGAAGAATTGCCCCGTACGCTGCTCTACTCTTGGACGGGATAGTCGGAAGTTAGTGGTTTGCTGATAGACTGCAGTTCGAACACGATGGGTAGACTACAAGGTCCACGACTTCGATGCGTATGTATACGAATAATTATATTACGAATTAGCAGCTAATCCCTTAATCTAGGGCCCAGATTGAGCCCGGCTGGCACGCGTGGATTTCATATTCCGTCAACAAACCACCTACCGAAGACTCCCTGCTTGCGTACAAGAGACGACCCTGGGAGGACACTGACGCTAAGACGATCCCCAACTACACCTTCACACAAGCAGCATACAGACCATACAGCACGTATGTAGTTCAGGATCGGATATAATTGGGGTATTGCTAACTTCTATGTAGGACGAAGGCTAAGATTACGGCATGGGAACCCGTCGCTGCGGCGAGGAAATAAAGGAGCGAAACAGACTGCTATGTACATATCCACAACATGACGCTTAAGAAAATTTAGAGCTGAGGCGTTAACAACCATATTTCACTACCAATCTTTTGTTTGGACTTGGTTCTCCATGTGGTATTTACGTTCCTTTAGAAACTAATAAGTTATAATGTTAGAATACCTACTATCATTGTTGGCCTTGGTTTTGGGGTATTCGTGGATGGACTACTTGGTACACATTATTCCAAAGGGGGGCAAGTATTCCATCTTGTTCTTTAAGATTTAACTTACAGGTCTTTATCCCGGCATACTCTATCCACTACTATGACGATCTGCTTTATTAATCGGCGACTTCCTCTACGTAACATCCCTTTTAAATTCGAGACCGCCCTTATCAATCAGACACAAAACGATGCAAATTTGGACAACATTTCGTCATGCTGGGGGATGATTGGCTATGATATGATCGAAGTGGGGAGTGCCTATTATACAGGAGCTTCGTAGGTATGCTTTTTGAATGAATCTCTTTTTCTTTATTTGACAATATGGCTAATGAATAGTAGAGTCGAAAGCTTGCTTCACCTGAGGGGGCAAGTCGCGGTAAGGTGCCAGCTTACCACCAACAAGCAGCTCTTCCAAGGTGGCTTTCTGGTAGCCTTCAACCTCCCAGATTTCCTCGCCAACCGACTTCACTAGGGTTCCATTGCCCCATGTCTTGCGACACCACCACGCCAATGACAGCGGGATTCCATTCTTGATGCACGTCTCGATCTCATTGTCGACTTTTTCCAAGCTATGCCTGAATATCTGCGGTTCCGCTCCGTGTTTCTTCTTCAGAGCAGCAGCGATCTCACTTCCCGTGGCCTTGAGTTCTGAAACGCCAATGACCCGACCCGCTAGTCCAGCTGGAGGCGTGCGAGAGAAGATTGATGCGTAGGCTTTGGCAACATAGTCTCTCGTACTTTGCGTGCAATCAGTTAGCTGCTACGTCACAGTAGGAGAACAAGAAGGCATGAAACTAACCATATGCTCACGAGCTGGTTGGCACTATCACCGGTAAAAACCATTCGATTCCCAGGATAGTCAATTCCCATTATTCTACAGACATGAGCTGTTTAATTCCAAAGGGGGGAGTTCATGGCACACTTACGTGATCGAGAACGCCGACTCAGCGAAGCAGCCGACTTGCACCACCGTTGTGGGAATACCCGCCTTCTTGGCTGCTTCGTAAACTTCATGCTTGGTCTTGTTCACGGGGACACGTAGGCCTTGCTCGTCGGTCACTTGAAGTCCAAGGTCTGAAGGTACGAATAGCTTGACATTGGTGCTTGGTATCGCCTTAACGAAAGCGTGCTGTCTCAGTACGCCTTCATGGCCGACTAGGGAGCTTTGGAATCTGTTAGTATGGAAAGGGGAATTGGAAGTCATGAGTTTCGAAGGTCTTACATGACGATGTCAATATCCTGCAAAGCAGCAATAAGTTCTTGCTGTTGCTTCTCAATATCCAATTCGACCTTAGCCACGCTCGATGGCAGGCTGGAAACATCAGAGCCCGGACGGTATATCACCTTGATTGGTACACCTGAAGCTATGAGAGCATTGACAATGGCTGAACCAGCCCAGCCACGGTGGCCGTAGACCGCGATACGATTGTAAGACATAGTGTTGATTTATTGATGTGTGCTAAATAATCTGCAGATAGTAATTCCTGAAAGAGTCGCAAGGCTACGTTTTATAACAATAAGGCTGACAAGATATGGAATACGTATTGGTAGTATTTTTTGGCCATTTATTTCCTCCGTGGTACAGTGTTACTTATTCCGGAGGGCGAATCCCGATGAATTCTGGAATAGCGCTGTTAACTCGGGATTAACGACAACTATAAAGCCGAGGGCATCCATCTTACGCTAAAACACCTCATACCTGAGCAGGTTACGTGACTCAGGCCGAAAATCATCGACCGGCTTGGAGCCAATGAATCCTTCGCAGCCTCGAGAATCAGCCTGCCCTCAAGTTCTGCTATCAATGCTAATTGGATGTTTCAATATCGGCTTACAAATGGCAGTATTTGAAATCATCATGCCACCATATCATCATATATTCAAACAGCAAGATGTTACGACAAGGCTGTGATTGCATCGAAGCCCCTCACATCAGTCAGCAGCCCCTTATTTTTCGGCCCCTGGACGGTTACCTGGGTTCCTATTCCACATGCAGCTCTCTCGCTTATGCGATAGGCGCATAGAAGCTGAACTTCCGCTGCGGATCGTACTTGTTCTTCAACTCCAGCAGTTTATCCTGGCGCCACTGCTCATATCCATACATATTCTGCTTCGTTTCCTCTCCATACGCATAATTAACATACGTATGCATCTCCTCCCGACCCGAAGCCTCATGGAGAATGCGTCGAAGATTTTCACCTAGCTCAACCGCCTTCTTGTCAAGTTCTGTGTTGAAACCACCCGCATAATTGGTCACGGGAGCGATGAGAAGACTATCACCTCTGAAAGGATATGCGGTAGACTCGCTGGGGACGGCCTTTACGCCATGTGTGGGGTAACCCTCGAAAAGGAAGAAGGACCCGTTTAATGCTGGAGTCTCCTTCGTGGCAGAGGCGAAGAGGTCGTATACCTGACGTTGAGCCGGAACATTATACGATTCAACGTCGATAGGGAAGCGATAGTTGACTCGCCCGGCCTTTTGGCAAGGGGGTGCGTTATTGTCGTTACCCGTCCACTCTGCTAAGTCAGTGAAACTTCCTCCGCCGCCATCTCGCATGACAGGTTCGAGTTTGTTGAACGGCTCTGTATAAATCGGGTTCACTTCCATGTTTCCTTCCTGGAGGATCATGAACCTGATCAAGGGCTATGCGATTTGTCAGTAACAATGATGCAAGCCAATTTTTCATCTGGGAATATTGCTTGCTTACATTGCTAGGATCGACTTCCGGATCATTGTAAAAGAACGCGTAGTGCATGATCTCAATCGGCTGGGAGTTGTCCTTCAGAAAATGCTCGTTGATAGCTTCAAATAAGCCTTCTACACGGTCACCCGTGAAAATGAAGCTCTCATACGCCCAATCACGGTATATAAGTTCGTAGACTTTCGAAGTGACAGAAGTCACGATGCCGAAATTGTGGCCGGCTCCTTGCATGGCCCACCAAAGATCGGAACTCTCATCGATTGTTCGCAGGCTTCCATCAGCTAACACAATGTTCATCGACACGAACTGGTCGGAAACAAGCCCATGGCGTCCCTGGAGCATCCCGTGGCCGCCTCCTAATCCAGGACCTAGCAAGCTAGTGCATTCGCAGAGTCCAGTTACTGGCGCCTGTGTTAACCAATGCGTATGTGATGTTTGAGGACTTCAACTAACCTGTCTGTTTTCCAGCATCCCAAAGTGCGTCGATCACGGTCTTGGTTTTGGCCCCACCGCCAATCTTGGCTTGAGCCCCATCTTCCGAAATCTCAACACTATTCAATTGATGCATCCAGATTTCAATCCCGTTCTTCATCTTCCCAACCGTCTTGATTGCACCATGGCCACCGCTAAGAGCGAGATAGGGCATACCCAGCTCATTTGCATATTTCACCTTTATTCGTAGTTAGCACTCGTATACCTTGAATAGCCGAACATATCCTTTCATATCCCTTACCGTTTCAGCGACGTCATTCTCGATGCTGGGCACAACAACAACCTTAACTTCCGGGACATGTGCTACAGACCAACGGGTTGTCGCTGCAGTAAATTCATCTGATCCTGGAGTATAAATATGCGCATTCCGAGAGAGCCTTTCTCCCAGTTCGCTGGCATAGTCCCTTTGAGGACAGATGCTAGTGAGCCAGCTGCTGAGGGAGGGGGCTTGACAGGCATAGCCTATTGCCTCTGCTACTACGGCGGCCACGACCTCCATTCTTAACCTTATCGATAGAAAAAAAAAGTCAAGAAAGGAGTAAAGAAGAAAAAGAGATTCAAAAAGGAAAGAAGGAAACTCAACCTACATTTTTAAACAAGGAGAGTCAATCACAGCTAGCAAGTTAATTCGTGCCCCCCTTCTTGAAGTATAAAATTATTCCCGGGTCGGAATGAAAGAACTACGGTTTCCACGGATGTTGTGAACAACTAAGATTTAATAGCCTCCAATCAGAGCAGATCTCGCATAGTTGTGCCGCACTGTAGGGACGTTGATCCACAGCAGCGGTGAGAATGTTGGGACAGGCGTGTGCGCTACAACACAACAACTTCGAGAGCCAACATGGGATCTCAATTAACTAAATCTAAGCAACGCTGCTCGTACAATCATTCATACTCCTAACTTCACTCCCTTACATCTCCAACTTCAATGAAATCAGCAAGACCATGCTGGATAATTAAGTATTATCATTCATTATAATATCCCTTGGTATTTTCATATTAATGTGGATCGGGCGGGCGGGTATGATCTTGATTTCAAAGCTATGACCAGGAGCTTGGCACTCAACCCCTATCATATAACCGTCCTAATGCTGTCGTCGCAAGAGATATACGATTCGCGAGTAAACTGAGTGCTTGGAACATGTGTCAAATATGATGGTGAGGTCCCTCGACTACTAATTTTATACATCTCGTCGTATGTAACATCGATTGTCTGGCTAACGTGAATGGCCTCCTTAGATTGGGAAGACCGGGAAGATCGGGAGCTAAAGAGGCTCTTGCTGGAACTGACGGCTGGTTCCCAGATTAATTTCCTGAACAGGAATTGGATCGTTGGTAGGCATGCTGCGAAGACGCCTACACCACATTCAACCATTCCCCAGTACAAGCAAGCTGTTACTCCGACTGCAGTAAAGCATGTCAGTACACCTTGAAGAAAAGGGAGTAAGTAGTCAAGGAGTAAGCACTTACGAATATTATCATCGGTTATATCGAAATTGCCTACAAAGCTTCCAGCCATCATGATGAATCTCACTAAGGATACTATAACAGTTCTGCTAGGCATTAGTCTGAGTATGGTTCGTGTTGGGCATTCGGACACCTTACACTCCCCCCAGAAAGAACATCAAACAAACGCTAATCTTCCTAGGTGTAGACAATTTCAATCGTAAAACCTATCAATAGGTTAGCGTCGACGTGAGTTAATTTATATAACAAAGCCACTAACCAGTGGAATTGGTATGATAAATATGAATATGTCGGTAATGAAGTCGGTAATACAGAGTATCAGAACCAAGTTGATAGTGTAAGAGCACCGTGTCAAGAATTCCGTTTCCGAACTCCAGATTCTCCAGAAGTTATGGTCGCACTCGAAGAGGGTTGCGAAGAAGAACGCGACGGCCCACATCGCTATAAAAATGACGCTCCCTAATAGGAGCCTATAGATGGCACTTCGTTTTTGCATCGTGAAGACGCGTATGTAGAAGAATAAGAAGCTCGCTTTCGTACATGCCAGTGCCAGGGGAAGCATGAGGAGGTAGGCCCATTCGATCTACGTATCATCTCATTAGAGACCATGAACTTGTCTATATGATGTATACCTTACCTGTGATTTGAGCGTAAGTTGTGGTGTATCGAGATCGGAAGTTTTCCTTTCATACCCCTCTGGTACTACTATTCGATACCCAAGCCCTCTCTTCGAGACCCCGTAAACTTCAGCAATGCCAATGCCTACAGTCATGATCTATAAGTTAAGAATTAGCCTATGTGGTGGTCCTGAGTCTCGTCCGGGTTTACAGTACCGTGGCTGGTATCATCAACCAGTCGTCGGCCTTGGGAGGCTGCCTCTGAATCTTCCGCGCCCAGAATCGAAGCGCAACAACAACGATATCTACTATTGACAGCGCTATCGCGGCTGCGACGACATGTTCGGGACGCATATAGTAGGCTTGGTCGCCCTCATCGCCACCCATTGTAAATAGAAGCTTATGAGTTTGATAGTGAGTAGGTAGGCAAGTAAGGTATGCGAGCAATCGAGAATACCTTATATCCAGGAAGTAATCGATGACAATATTAAACTCAAGCGTCGTGGGGAAACGGGGAATAATAGGGGTGTAGCCTCATCGCCCCGGAGTAATAATACCGAAGTCGCATGCATACGTCTACCGGCAGATGATATATATGAGATGGCTTTTAAGGGTGGAAGGGTGTACGAATGCTCCCTAATTCCCTGCTGTAATATTTCTAGCCGCTAGGGCGTATTCTTTGGTCGAATAAGCCTTGTTACATGTCGTGTCGTCCCTATGTAGGGATTCCTGAAAGTTAACTAGGTTCCACGAACCCAAGGACCGTTCACTTCTTGAATAGTCTTTGGTTGTCAAAGTTGCAATAGTTTAATGAGGGCCAATGCTGCCCTTCGTGATCGCGACAATGCATTGTATCACATTACACAAGTGCAACGAAGCAACGCCACTTACGATCGAGATCAGCCCTTTTAGTTATACACAGATAAGGTAGGTAGTTAGTACGTTGAAGTCGGTACGGGACCGAAAGTCTTCGGCCCATTTGCGAAGGGTAGTAGCGACATTGCGGCTGGTATGCCGGAATCATGAACTTGGCTTCTGATGAGAATCCTTCATGATTTAGAATGGGGCGATGCCGACCACTAAAAAGCTACACTTCTGCGGGCTTTAAGGTATTTTTGCACTTGTGTAGCGCAGTTGGTGTCTCTAGGCTGAGCGATTGGACGCCTGTAAGTTGGGGGCGCTAAAACTATCATCTGTCATGATACCCTAGAATCCTTCTGGTCCCGACCGAGGACAGCGCAGGGTGATATATATAGGTACCTAGGTATCTACCTTTGGCGAGAGCAAGCCATAAGCAGTTACCAGTCAACTAGGTACCTAGTAGCTCCAGTACCTAGGGCACCCATTGTGTTCACCACCGCACCATCTAGCTCAACCACAAAGCCTGCAGGGAACACGTGCATTAGTAGGTGCCCCATATCCACCGCTAGAATTAGGCTAGTTGAGCCCTATAGATGGATGGTTTTCATCTCTCGAGTGTCGCAAGACATAGAATATGGCTCGTAGTAATCCACCTTGCATGTCGCGACCGAGAGGTCTTTAGATACCGTTTTCCCATTTGTATATATGGCCATTCCCCTTAGACCTGCTTGCTTACTAGGCCATAAAAAAAGCTTGTTTCTCATTCTAGGATTAGGTTTCAAATGAATTTGGTTCAGCTCGTACAAGTAAGCTTTTCATTCGCACTTGAAATATTTCGGAGAAAGAAAAGAAGAAAGATACTGGAGCTCAATGCACCTTACTATGCATGCGTGAGACCCCTATTGTTAGAGACCCAGTGAATTGCAGTTCGGCCTGTAGGGGACCAATTATAGGGACCTACTAGTGGCTGCCCCTGAAGTAGGACACCTAGTAAGCGATGATAGGTGGCTGCTGGGTAACTTCTCGCATGCTAGGTCTGTCCCGTGACATTCACATAGGGCTAAGATCAGCTGGGTGTTTAGTTATAGCTCCAAGCTTGTCAGAGATACTGGATTTTCGGGTTCTGGGCTCCGGTCCTGTTAGGGATACCTACTAGGTACCTACTTACCCTATGCCCCCTAAATTACTAATCTTTCAGCGATAGTTTTAGTGGGGGAATGTGCCAATTGCCTGTGCGTCCCCAAAGGCTCAAAACCGAGATTAATCCTCGACTACCTAAATCGGCCACCTCAACAAATCGCTGTGACACTGGAGACTACCTAGGCACTTATTAGCTTACTTGAGATATTTTAGATGAAACATGATTCAAGCGGATCGATATTCGCATTTCGTTAATGGCTGAAGTCCTTGTATGCACTGTTAAGTCAACTGTTTCGCTTGAGCACATGGCCAGAATGATGGAGGGCTGTATGAGCCTGATATCGATGAATCTAGACCGATTCCCTACCAAATCGCAAGTAAGGGAATGAAATATCCTTAACTTTAAATTCCCTACTATTATGTGGTTGGCCATCTCGATGACATCTTATACACAGACGTGTGTGGCTAGAATACTTGGGAATTCCCTGTTTCGTCCTCAATTCTGAAAACTGGCCAATCAACTCCCACAAGTCAGCCACCAATGACGTAGGAGGCCACCACGCCTGATCTTGTAACACGTTGGGTATTATGCTGACTTACGTAGATATTTGTGATACGGGTGGCATGTGGGCGTTGAATTAAATATTATGCGGTATATCTTTAGTTCAATCATTTGTTCATCTACCTTCTACTCTCTCTCAGTTACCAAGCTTGCCGTTGCGACCCCGTATCGAAAACATTCTCCAACACGACCTCTCTAATCCAAGAATTCCCATCAAATCACGGAGTAAAGAAGATAAATACTATTAGTCAAAATGGAATGGGCAAAGCAGAAGTACAACGAGCAATATGAGATCTGGATGCCGTGGATCGAGGATTATTTCCTCAAGTACTTCACCAAAGACAACAAGGTCAGCTACACGGCAAAAGGTATGACCTAGTCCCCTTATCCCATCTTTAACTTATTAAAGCCATTCTAACTGGATCAATTTCAAATAGAGCAACTTGATAAGGCGAAAGTAACCGGCATCGAACAAGTCGATACACTCCAGGACGGTGTCCATAACCTAGCAGCCGGGCAAGTGGGGCAAGGCGGGCTATTACAACCCGTTGGTGATGTCGTCTCGAAAGAAGGCATGAACCGGGCCGAGCGTCAAGGAAAGGACGAGCAAGGAGGGTACCTACCAACTTCCGTGCCCGGAATTCCGGGGTTACTCAAATAGGAGTCATGCCCCTCTTTGGCCGATAATATATAATATGGCCTATGATAGGGGAGGTCGTCACGAGAAGGAAGGGTTCGGATGGGTGCGTCTTTCAAATGAATAATAATGAGGGGCAGAGAGTCTAAGCGTGTTGGTTTTAATTTTTAATTCGTGTTCTACCTACCTACTCCAAAATTGAAAGTAAGGCAGATTTTACTCTACAAAGGATTGCATTAATGATCCATGCGATACCTAGTATGTATAAATGTTATTAACAATTTCATTCATATAAAGCTTATTCAACTATATACATTTTCCTGCGAAGATAAAAATCCACTCCATTTACAGACGTCCACCCCTATGAGCAGATATTTTTACTAGCACCCCCCTGAATCGTCCAATTCGTATTCTCCCCACACGGCGACTCCCTCACCGTCGTCCCATCCACAGTCAGCGTAATCCAGATATCCTTATTATTCGGAAACTCGTCTCGGGCAGCCAATCTGACCTCCCCTCCACCATTCACCTTTCCCCCGCGGATCGACACATTATAGCAGTTCTCGATGAGAATCGCGTTATTTCCATTACTCGCAAGGTCAACCTCGGTAATAACCGCGGCTCCAGACTGCGAAACGCAGAAAATACCTCTCCCTCCGCCACGGGATTTGACCTTGTCGATGTACACATTGGTGTTGTAATTCCCGTTCGAGTTCTGTCCATTATTATTCGCCATCCTGAATGTCGCGTATCCAGTCCCCTTCGCCACATTATCCCCATCCACAAGCCCAACATGTGCATTCGTCGTCTTCTGCAAGAGCAACCCACACTCCCCCACATCCTTCGCAATAACCTGGCCAATCTCCAACCCATCGATATTCCAAGTCTCAACCGCATGGCTGCCCGCACCGGTAACCCTAATCGTATCCATCGATACATTCGAGTTCGCCGCATTGTCGCGGTTAAACCTAATCCCGAGGCCGCCGCTCAGGTTCATCGTAATCTGGCCGAGGGCCAGGTTCTTGGTTCCGTAGAAGAGCAGGCCGAAGTACGGGTTTCCGGTCATAGTGAGGAACGGGATCTTCACGTCCACCGTGTTGAGCGACTCGATGGCGCCGTGGCTGGCGCGGTTTCCGACATCGATGGTACCGCAGCCTTCGAAGATCTTGCCGCTGCTGATGCTGATAGTGTTTGCGCCAATGGAACCCGATGCCATGACGGCGACACGTTGGCCGCTGCTGATTGAGTCTAGCGCTGCTTGGATGGCCGCGCGGTAGTCGGAGCCAGAGTACACTGAGCTTGAGCCCTTGGTGGCCTTGTACGAATTGCCTGAGCCGGTCACCGTCGCGTCTGGGGTGCCCGCCCCGCACTCCGCGGCGCGGATGGCGGGAACCAGTGCGAGCACTGCCGCAAATAGGGAAAGTAAAGTCATTGTCGCGTTTATACTGCACTTGGTATGCGTGAGCGATCGAATATGATCGTCCAGCACGTCACGATTAGACCTATTTATATCTATAAAAGCTAAGATCCATATACGAGAATGCCCAGGTTTTCGTCAGGGGTAATCTCGCCCGAAGCCTTGGCATTGTCTCGCCCGCCGGAGTAATCGACTCCATGATATATCGTCGACGTCGACGTATAGGAGGTGATTACCCCACCAATCCGGGGAAAGCAATGTCATGCTATAGCGGGGATAAATCTCAAGTGGGTAGCATCCTAGGACAGCTCCTTAGCAATATAAAGGGGATGCTTATTCCGCGGTTAATTTAAGTGCTAATATCGTAAAGCGACATTGCTCGAAATTCCAGGAAAATGGTCCGCGCCTAGTCTCTTGGCCTTCTTGACGTTGTACAGGGGATCGCTTCAACCACAAGAAGTATAGCTTCCAGGTCTCCCGAAATAGATCTTAACCTCAGGAAAACTGCGCCCTCAAATATTAAGTGAAGGTAAATTGTTTTCTTTTTAACTTTCTATTTCTTTAGGAAGTTTCTATAAGAAATTGATACCTGGGAATAGATCATTTCGTACATACTAGGTAGATCATTCATTAATGTCATCTTAGGAATGAGCAGACAAGGCGTGCAGGAAGCCAGCAAAGAGTGACTATCCCCCTATTTAAGCTGACTAATGAGTGCTGATTAAGCAATACATAAGATCCTCTGCTTATCTAATTAGACTTGTTACTGAATCAATTTCTTCTTTAGTCATACTGAGCTTACATAAGAGACAGTGAATCTGGAAAGGAAAAGATTATATAAGCTTACTAATTGAGCTTACTAATACAGTGAATAAGAGGACTAGTCAAAGACCTGTCAACGACTTTGATGTAAGGAGGACTTCACTAAATTCAAGTTGCATCATCATAAATAAGTAACGAGGGAAAGAGAGAAATGTAGTGAGAACTTGACTTGGTTGCTAGAGATCTGTTTATATAACACGTATGTCTCGAAATTCTAGTCCTTTGTCTTAGACATTGCTCCTAAAAGTGCGACAAGATAAGAAACATGATATCCATGACTCTAGGTAGAATCTAAGTGTGAGCGAGATGCTACCTTCTAAAATAAATGC
The DNA here is from genome assembly GCA_022695765.1 of Annulohypoxylon moriforme. Taxonomy (NCBI): domain Eukaryota; kingdom Fungi; phylum Ascomycota; class Sordariomycetes; order Xylariales; family Hypoxylaceae; genus Annulohypoxylon; species Annulohypoxylon moriforme. The sequence goes on from MU403171.1 coordinate 105,905, forward strand.
TCCAAATGAACAAGGTGCTTCTATTCTAGAAATCTAGGTTCGGGATTCGACAGCTGCTTTGATGGCTAGAAATTCCGGTCAGCTGTGTGCTTGAATTTGCTGCGGGGAGGATAAATCGCTTACCATCGCAAGTAGTTTTAGCATCACCGAATAACATCTTCGTTCCAGGCATGTAGAACATAGGGTTAGGAACATCAGCTGATAAATTATTAGTATGTCGGACTTAAGCGAATCGCGCTATCGGACTCGACTCACCGTAACCGCTAGCCATTCCACGTTTCATGACTATCACCTGTTTACTCTTCCAGGCATGGAGAACAGGCATACCGGCAATTGGACTACCTGGTTCCAGAGCAATCGGATTCACCGTGTCTACAGCGACGGGGGTTAGCAAATGGTTCTTTAGGAAATAGTTAGGGGGGTTCAAACCATTGGCTCCTATAACTAGTGTGACATCCGTGTCGTTAAAATCGTCGTTGATTTCGTCCATTTCAAGCACGATATCGTAAGGGACACTCGCTTCTGCTAGTAAGACATTGCACTGTCCCGGCATTCGACCTGCGACGGGGTGGATAGCGAAGCGAACTTTGATTCCTTTCGACCGTAACATTTTGGTGATCTCACTAATAGCGTATTGCGCCCGAGCGACGGCCATACCGTATCCCACGACGATAATAACGTTCTCCGCATTAATAAGTGCATCGGCCGTGTCTTCGACGTTTGTCTGGGTTATAGAGCCTTCGATCTTGTAATCTGTAGTTGCAGGCGCCGATATACCGCCGAAGAGTACGTTTGTTAGAGATCTATTCATCGCGACGCACATTATGTACGAGAGAATTGAACCGGAAACTCCTATGAGAGCACCTATGGTAGTAAGAAGGGGATTGTCAAGCATGAAGCCCTCGGCTACCAGGGCGAAGCCACTGTAAGCGTTGAGGACAGTGATGACGACTGGCATGTCTGCCCCGCCAATCGCTGCCGTCGTGGTAAACCCTTTAGCAAATGACAGTATCGTGTTTGCGCCTAGAGCCATGGCAGCAATCATAGGCGATCCAGGCGCTAACGTGACAAAGGCTCCCATCGTCCCGATATTGGTGGCAAGCATACCAGAGTTTATAAGATGACGACCCTTAAGAATCAATGGTTTCGAAGACATCTTCCCTGCTAGTTTCATGAATGCAACGATAGATCCAGTAAAGGTGATGCCGCCGATCAGTACACCGAGATAAGCTGTAACGAGATGAATGGTTGTGACATGGTCGAGGCCACCCATGACACTTCCAATACTAGTTAAAACGGCGGCCAGACCAACGACGGAATGGAGTGCTGCAACAGTTTGCGGAAGATCTGTAGGCGTAATGCGCTTGCCGATGACGAAGCCGAGAACGGACCCGACAGTTGCGAGCACACCCAATTGGGTCAGCACCTCAGGACTGAATCCGACAGCTAATAGGGATGCAAGGACACCAGAGCCAACGCCAAGTATTCCAAGCAAATTACCCATTCTTGCTGTCGCTTGAGAGGCCAAACCTGACAAGGAGCTTATGCAAAGAACTGAGCTGACCATGTACCCCGCTTGGACAAGTCCGGCGGCACCGGTTGAGGCTGCCGCGAGATATCCACCCGCAAATAGCACTCCAGGAACAGCATATAGCCATGGATACTCGGGTGGGTCAGTTGGACCTGATTTCAGTTAGTTTACAATAACTTGACCTTTGGATATGACATACGCTTAAACATGTCAAGCATTCTCTTCGTGATCACGAAGCCGCCAGACACGTTGACGAAAGCAAGCAGAACAGATGCAGCGCCAAGGGCTTGTGGAATGGTTTCAGGAACATATCCACCACCCAAAATGAAGAAACCACCAATACCGACCATTCCCTAAGATATGTCAGTTATTCCAGAACAGTCATAGACATCAATGGACAATTCGCATACAGATATGGCATTAGTGACACTCATCAAGGGTGAATGTAAGGCCGGAGTCACTCCCCACACGACACGATAGCCAATCAGAGAAGCCAGTGCGAAAGTGAAGGCGTTGCCCATGAAAAGGGGGCCTGTAAACTTGCCGAGAGCTAGGGCGCTACCCATACCAGCAGTTATTCCCGCTACTTCCTGAGAAGTCTTCTGAAAAGGAGTCAGTGCAACAACCTCTTCCTCTGGCTTAGTAGTCGCTTTAGGTGTCGGAGCAGGTGGTGGAGCTGGCCGAGGCACAGGCGGTAGGACTTTTCCGTTATGAGTTACCAGTGACGGTCGAACAACATCGTCTGTCAGGTCGATCCCAAATGACTTGTCCTGGGGTGCCATCGATAGAAGGAACTTAACGATATTATTTGAATACAAGGTCGACGATTGTGTCGGCAATCTAGAGGGCAAGTCGGTGTAACCTGCAATAACATAGGTAAGTAATGCGACATAATAAAACCAAAAATTGAAGCCCTAATTACCAATGATTTTCACGTCTTTATAGGTCACCAATTTGCCAGGCTCGGTCACCTCGCAATTGCCTCCTGCTTCAGCAGCCAAGTCCACCACAACAGAGCCGGGCTTCATAATTTCAACCATTGACTTAGTAATCAGCTTTGGCGCAGGCTTCCCGGGAATAAGAGCTGTTGTGATGATGATATCGACATTTCGAGCCTGCTCAGTGAACAGTTTCATCTCAGCAGCGATAAATTCTGGGGACATCTCCTTAGCGTAACCACCTGCACCTGAACCATCCTCTTGGAGTTCGACCTCGATGAATTCTGCACCAAGAGACTGAACTTGTTCTCTCGCGGCGGAACGTGTATCAAATCCATAGACGATTGCTCCCATTTTTCTCATCGTGGCAATTGCACTCAGACCGGCTACACCCGCTCCTATTACAAGGCACTTAGCGGGTGGTATTTTACCCGCCGCCGTAACTTGACCAGTTAAGAAACGACCGAAGTTGTTTGACGCTTCTAGCACTGCTTTATAACCAGCAATATTTGCCATTGAACTAAGAGCATCAAAACTTTGAGCACGGGACAGGCGAGGAATCATATCCATAGCGAAAGAGGTGGCTTTACGAGCAGCAAGGCGCTCAACGATATCCTTGTTCTGTGCTGGTTGAAGCATTGAGATTATCGTCGCGCCCTCCTTCAGACGGTCGATTTCCTTGACATTGGGTCCTCGGACTTTCAGCAGAATATCAGCTTGACTCCAGACTCCATTCGTGTCGACTAAGGTCGCGCCAGCCTTCTCATAAGCTTCATCCAGGAAATCGGCTTGCACGCCGGCACCACGTTCGACTAAAACATTTCTAAACCCTTTCTTCTTTAGAAGAGCGACATTTTGAGGAGTAATCGCCACTCGCCGCTCATTAGTAAAAGTCTCGCGTGGTACACCTACAGTAAGTTCGGAGTAGGGTATAGAAGTCGGCTCAACGACGGTCGAGTAGGCTGCGGGAATGCAAAATTTTGTGCCCCTCTCAAATGTTTTCGGGAGAGCGGGCAAGATGACAGGCTTCTTCACGTGTGTACTATTCCACTGTCGCTGGTAGTGCACAACGGCAACATCCCCGCTAGGCCGCGCATTCCACTCTATGTATGACGTTTTTTAGCACCAGTTATTTCTAGGAAATTAAATTGAAGCGCGTCAAAGCCTCTACTCAAATTCCATGCATGGTGACGAACCTAAGAGACGCGACACGGCGCGACGAGCAAAACCTTCTGTCGTACGAGAAGAAGCATGATTAGCGACCAGCGCCGGCCGGAGCAACGACCGAGACATCATATTGACAAGACACAACAATCGTCTGCCATGCGGAAAAGACTCAAAACTTCATTCGTCGTTCTTCATTCGCAATACCGGCCCCCTACAAACTCATGATAGCTCACATATTATGAGGGGAGGAAAGGAGGCAGTTGGTTGTTGGAATGTCGTAAGAGGCGGAAAGACGACACAGCGTTCTTTGATCGAGGTAAAGTGTTCATACCATGAATGCGACCAAAGACGGATAAGAGCGGAAACCGGGAGGGCTTGGGACAAATAAAAGTACCTAGCAAGCACGGATGCCAGATCCTAGTGAGTAGTAGTCACACGTTAGGTTCGATACAATGGGACAGTTGACGCCCGAGGCTCCCTTTCAATACTCCACTCTAATAGTCGTCTGGCACATTTGACTTGCCATCTTCGACATCCCTCATCTCTCATCCCTCCCCCCGCTTCTAGACACGGCTGGCCCCTGGATGGCTGCAGTAGTTAACCTAGTAGCTCGGATCATCTGAACATCTGGACACTTAGCGAAACCAACCGCTCCAATCAAGGAGTCAAGGTTCTTGAATCTGAAGTAGAAATATAGCCGATATCAATGCGCATAGCACGACGCGTGAATAGGGGGAATGTGTTGATTCTGCCTAAGTCGTCAGGAATAATTGGGAGCGTAGGACAAAGGTGACGCAAGTTTAGAAGCTAGGCGACTTGTGAGAGGCGAGCGCGGAAAGACGATGAGACATGGATCCACTATATATTACTATTATAGGAAAGTGGGGGAGGTCCCATGGCGGACCCATGCGGAGAGAGTGGGTTTGCGGGCACCAATCAGAAAAGACTGAGGCAGTTCTGTTAGAGTTACAAAGTACCCCCTAGTTGCGGTAGAAGAAGAAATTCCTATTTGTTAGGTAGGTACACATGTAAACTTCCATCCTATCATATGACATCATGCCATTTTTTAAGAATGTCAGTCATCGAAATTGACTATGAATAGAACTAAAGCTCTATGATTTAAAGGCATGTAATGGAATTTCATGCTGATCACCTAGGTACACATTGAAGTCTAACACGCCTCAAACAGCAACAGTCAAGAGTCATCGACTTGAACTGCCTCGCGACCTACCAACAAAATTGACTTATTGGGCAGTTCAACCGCACACCGAGGCAACGTTGCAACTGACATTGTAACCATTTACATGGTACTAATAGACGTCAAGAATCAAGATGCCGCTCCGAGTCTTCCCGGCTAGGTTACACACGTTCTCATCTCCTAGAGAAGCAAACCTCATCTTAACAGGTCAAAAGCCTTAGCAAACTTGGAGTATTATATGTTGTATTAAGAGAATAGTATACTAACTACCAGAATCAAGAAAAGGATATTGTACCCGGGCCGTCAAGTCAATCTAACTTTAATTTCTAGTAATCGCGTGCCACTAACCCTCAACTTATCAACATCAACCAAGTCAAAAAGTATAATCACTGCGTCGAAGCGAATCTTACTGAATATATGGTTGGACCTGTTCATAAGTCCACTCCCAAAACTTCTCGGCTGTGCCATTCCCACCTTCTGCCTCAGTTTTAGTCGCTTCCACCAAGTCCTTTCTGATCGGCAGGATACGTCCGAAGGGAACCACTACAAGTAGTTGATATCAGTTTATAATTTCAGAAACGTTTTACGGAATAAAGATCAACGAGGACACTCACCCCAACTCCCGGTTTTGTCAAGCGTAATCTCGGGCGATAGGCCCGCGTAGAGGAGGGTGTACGCGCCATTGATAGGAGGATAAGTTATGAGATCCACGAAAAATCTCATCAACCCCTTCATATCTCGATATAGGTCCGAAGCAAGGTTCCCAGGATTCAGCGGGATGCTGATGACACCATCAGCCTTATACCGCTTGGCGAATTCGACTCCATGAAGCCAGTTGCCAGCCTTACTGATCCCGTATTTCTCGAGTAACGGCCTGTCCTTTTTTCTATAGTCGAGATTGTTCATATCGACACCAACCGATTTCTCGCCAATAATTTCTGTACCCGATGAAGAGACCCAGATAACTCGAGATGCACCCTCTTTCTTCGATGTTGAGACAAGGATAGGGGTCAGTAGTCTTGTGAATGCAAACGTCCCGATCGCGTTTACGCCGAGATGGTATTCATACCCCTGGGGTGTCTTGCTAGGCTCAGGTAACTGGTTCTGGACTCCGGCGTTGTTGAACAGGACATCAAGTTTCTCTTCTTTCGCGAGAAACTCGTCCGCTGACGCTTTTATCGTGGTCAAGTCGCTAAGGTCTAACTTTAAGAAGACTAATCCTCCCTTCGAGTTCGGAAAGGCGTTGCTGATCTCCTCGATCGCCTTGTTCGCTTTGTCTTGGGACCGCGCTGCAATATACACTCTAGCATTCTTGGAGTACAGTATTCGGGCGAGTTCCTTGCCGACGCCGGTATTCGACCCAGTGACAATGTAGACCTGCAAATATGGGAAGTGAGCATCCTGTTTTATATCATATTTACTCGCAGTGGGCATTGCTCACCTTGCCATGAAGATCCGGTAAGTTGTTCTCTGTAAATTTTGGCTTCGGAGGGAATGCCTGCGTTAAAGTGCTTGAAAATTGGGCCCCCATTGTACTCGGTGTCACACAGATAATTTGGAACAGAAGGAATAAAAAAATATAATCAGAATGACTACCTCAATGAGCTTTGTTTATAACACATGAACAAATTCTTTCTTGAGATATTTGTCGAAAGCATTTTCTCAAGCTTTTATTAAACGGACAAAATTCAAGCCATACCCTTCAGCTTACCACCCACATCATACCTACTCCTGGTACCAAGCCTGAAAGCTGAATATCTCTGGATAGGGCGGACAATACTAAGGATCCGGTAGTAATTAAAGCTTGGCCAATCATATTTCAGAGTTTCCGACTCAGCCAATAGGAGCTCAAGAAGTCCGAGCAATGAGAAGCCCAGTCGTCCTTGCTTTCCGGGAACCCGGACGACGACTCTACTAAACCCGTTTCTTTGCATAGCTTTTTCGGAGTTAAAAATACTCATGTTATATAATAAGTAAACGTCAATACTGCGTTGCGATGTTAAGGTTTCATATACCTACCATGTTTGGTGCGTGATGTACTGGCAGGCATTTTACCCTTAATGCGTAAATCCATTAACCACATGGATCTACGTGTTATCCCCATACGAAGAATATTGATTCATGCTGGTTGGTTATTAGGATCAATTAGTATTATTACTGGTAACAAGTTGCGAGCGACCCAGTCGCCGTGGAGGGTCGACTTTGTGAAGAAGTAGCCCTATCTCCCGAACTGTCAACTACAGTACGTTGGTACCCATAAAGGAAGAGCTATGATGGATCAGAAAAAGTCTTGACACGTCGTTCGCAAAATATGATTAGTTATATACTTTAGTAATCCTGTACTGTAGATAGTTGATAGTTCGGGAGATAAAAGGGGCTAAAAGGGGATATTTTGCTATCCCCCGTAGTACCTGATCCACATATACTGCCAGCCACAATATATGTATGTTTCCTAAGTAGGCTTTCCAAGGGATAGTCATGGAAATGGAGCTGTATTCGGTAACTCGTTCGCTATGTTTACTTTGACGGTCACCCATTCTGTATGCGTGTTGAATATCCATAGTTAATTATCTTGCCTAATGAAATCATCTAATTTTGTATGATAGATATAGAGCAATCAAGGATCAACCATAACAAATTCAACTATAACCAACATCATTCGCAGTAACCCCTTTGTTAGTGAACTATATAACAATAAGCATTCAATCTGATATACTCTATATCTAAGTACAAAGAAACATGCGGCTAGGTACATATAATCTAATATCAATCACAGTTGTCGTATTAATACAATCTGATTGCTCAGATTATCCCCATCAGCTATATATACGCTATGCTAGACAACATCTGAACATGACTGTAGCCCGGCTTAAAATTAGCATTAAATATGAAATTTATCTACAAACTCCTGCTGCTACTCTGGTTCTGGCTAAGGCTGCCCCGAGCATAGAAGATACATCATGTGCAATTGGCTAGCACTAGAAATCTGTTGCCAAGGGACCAACCATGCCGTTCCATTCTCACTAAAGGCAGTGGCCGCCATAATGCTCTGTGACGATGTAAATTTAGCTCGCCAATTTGAGCAACACAGTCACACGCCAGGGCCATCGCCCATACAATGCGGTTATATGTGTCCAAAATTTGAACCCCTTTATGTCCGTATGGAGCGAATCTATTGGTCAAGATGTGATGATTGCTGCAGGGCAGCAGCAAAAGCAACCGAGGACTGCGAAGAGAATGATCTGATCATGACTATTGAATATAATCGACTTCTCCGTGAGGAGCTCACATTAGCACTCCACCAAAGACCATACACCAAACTTGTGCAGACCTTCCCAACCGAATTTGGAATTACACAGCGCTTTGTGCTGGTCGGTTGTCGATGGACCGAGGCCCCCGAAACAAATGTCCTAGGCCCCAACCCGCCGCTAGATTGTGAACTCGATGGTCTACGGTGGTGGTACGCACAAGGGATGGGTGGTGAAGTCGATGATGAGATTGCCAAAAGATTCAACGCCTTGAATTATCCAGCACATCTTATGACCCAGAACATTTTGAACTGGATGGACTGGTTTCCCTCGAATCCAGATGAATTTTCTGCGGTAGGCAACAAAACTATATCTAATATATCTGCCGCGACATCTTGGGAGGATAGGCAATCGATTACCGACAGGTGCATAATTATTTCTCTGCCTTCCACGGAGTCTTCCTCGGACTCTGATGAATAGAAGTTATTTCCCGAATATAGGGTTTGCGCTCAAAATGACATCCTACTCCTATTTCAATAGTCAATATTAGTTTCTTCCCGTGTTTCACGAAAGATCGTCCTGATTTAAAATATGTGCAACTTTTTATAATGAACGTATGCTCGTGCTATGTACAACTCTACTACCCACCTCCAACACCCCCTGAATAATAAAATCAAATAACTAGCGGGCTTTTCAAAGGTGCCTAAGTCTCAAGCCCACCACCACCAGCACAAACCTTTCTCTTAGGAGCTTCAGTTTAACAGGGATGTGTGTGGTTCAACGAATGCAAAGAGTCCTTTCTTTCCACCATGCGAGAGTTCTCAAAAGCAACCCTCTATTGCTAGATCGAGTGACCTGTTAGCGTATATGCGTATCAGTGTCTATGAGTAAGACTTACGTCGAAGCAGACGTAGGTGCTCTTGCAAGCGTGGCCGTTGCCGTCAGTGTAGAGGACGTGGTTGTCGTCACGGAAGCAGTTGAACTCGTGGAAGCCGTTGTTGCCGTTTCTATTTTGTAGATATTTGTTAGTGGCTCTATTTCTAACATCACCTTACGGTGAGAATAAATAATACTTACCCGACCTGGGTAGCATCACCGGCTCCGGCAGCGCCTCCCGAGAGGCTCCACGAGAAAGTAACACCAGAGCCGAATCGGCAGCTCGAAGAGCCACCCTCGTGGAACCCACCGTTGGCAACGCAGGTGTTGCTGTTGCCGGGGAAGGATCCATCATTGCTGTCGTTGGAGTAATACTACATGAGTTGACAGATTTTAGTAAACTCAGTCCAATCTACGGATTCAATCGAGGTTAGGAGCACCTCGCATATAGTCACTTACGTTGATGGCCTTGTAGGTACTGCAGTCAACCATGTGAATGGATTCCCTTGCTAGACCGACGCTAGCGAAGGCAAGGAGGGCAAAAGTAGAGAACTGCATGGTGATGGTTGGAGAAGGAGTTGAGTTTTCTAGTTTAGAAAGATTGATGAGATTTTAGAGAAGATGTGAGTTGAAGATGGTTGTCGATGTTGTGCTTGAGTTGATGGATGTTGTGATTTCTGGTTAGGAACTGGGCGACACTCCTAATATTTATATTGCTTTCCTTGCCGGCGCTGGGAATTTATCTTGTGTCCTTCAGGATACCATCGACGAAGACATAATTCAGCTCATCACCATCACGGCCTGGACTGCCAGGTCGCGCCTCACCGCAGGACTTGCTGGCGCTATCAACATCAATGAAGCTAAGCGACTCTACTAAGATCGTGCGAATGCGGTAGTTTTCTCGTTAGTATAAGATTTCAATAGCCTACTTGAGCTTAATTTGTAGGTAAGCTGAGTCCCAGCCAATGATGCAAATGCGGAGGTCAGCACTTGGGTCTGTTGAGTGAGACGGGAATCGGTATATGATTTTGCTCAGGAATACACCATTCAGCGTCGAGGAAGTTTTTCAGCTAGTCACATAAGTACTAATGCAATTAATACGGAAATAACTCCTATTAACCCGTACCGGTAGTCATAAGCTCTATAGTAGACGTTAGGAAAAGTCCCATAACTCTTGTTCATCGTCTTCCTGGGCTTTATTTACTTGATATACCTTCAATTATATGTATTTATATGTAGGATAGTAGCAGACGTCGGGTTCTGGTTTCGTCAATTTGTCAATTGCAGTGAAGGGGTAAATACTAGCCAGAGATGCTTTGGTAAGCCGAATGCAATGTCACTATGATCCTCCAAGCTGACAAGAATACCTAAGTCGTGTCACCAATCGGAAACTAGTTCTATAGCTTATTTTTAGGTAACATTTGCATGTTCTAAGCCGAGGCCCGGAAAGGGGCTCGTTTAAGTCTCTAACCTAAGTCCTATATTCGAGAACCATTCTGGACAATCCACCCAGATACAACACTGACACGAATGAAACATCAGGCGGGAAAGAGTAAGTTAGTGAGTCTCATAACTATCAACTAATTGGGCAGGCAAGGGCGAGGAATCGGATATATTTATTTACTACTATTTTATCCTACTCGTTGGTCCTGGGTTTGTTGTCTTTTGTCTCCGGACACGGAGTAGGTACGTAGGTATGTACCTTAAAAAAGAGAAATCCGGTTGCAATAGCCTCCTTGTACCTAACTAGGTATCAGCTAGTGTATAATATGATTTCCAGTCGTAGCCTACGTGGAAAGCCAATTGTAAGAAAGCAAGTTGGCTATTCAAATTCGTCTTCTATGTCAGCAGCCACATTTCGACCTCTATCCCATAAGACCCTACATATTATTCATCCACGCCACGACGCATTATCCATTAAAGGTTTAATCGAGGGGCCTAGTACTTATGACCAAACCTCCATAAAGTACATAATCCTTTTTTCACTGACTGATATTTTTTTGGTAGAGGAATTTTTGCCTAAAGGACCGGGTAGGGTATAAAAGTTTGCTCTCTACAAGAAAGGGGCAGGGCCTACGGATCATAGACATAACAGGGGCGTTTTTAATGGCACCTATGTAGACACCTAGTAGGTAAGGCTCATATCCAAGAGAGCGATGATTCATCTTGATCCATGAAACGAACTCCAAATACTTCCCTCTACACCGCTATGTAGGACCCTAGCAACCATCAGCATGATCTAGGTCCTAGGAACACGAGAACTCGTCAGGTATATTGCCATGCGATGACGCTGGCGCAGATGCTCATATCACTAGGTATTGGGTGTGTTGCTATTTGTTGGAGGTTAACCCGTAATATTTTTACCTAATAACATACTCGTATCCCGTATTGTATATGCGAATAATCAGACACCCCTCTAGTGACGGCTGTCACGACATGGACCCAGTGGTTGTGGAATCAACGACGCGGTTGAGTAAGGGGCTTTAAATCTCTTCGGTAGACTGCAGCGTCCACTCCGATTAAGCTCTGTCTAAGTCGTCCTAAGACTAGCCTCGGTACTTTCTCTGACGAGCCGGGCTCGGCTCGAGTATGTGATGAGAGTAAGCAGCATGATATTTTGAGTATCAACACGCCCTATCATATTTAATATCTAGGTAGACATAATTAATAGGTATCAACTCCTTAGAAGACTCAAATGCCTCTCGTCTTTCCGTGTCTGCGCAGTTAGGGGTTTCCTGGTGAATTATTTACCCAATTGTGGAATCCGGTACCATATATCCAGACATAGAAATCATTATTGTAACCAACTTTCCTTTAAATTAGGTGTCTAAACAGAGCAATAGCTCTCAAGATCTATAAAATCATGAGCTCATGAGTCTCGCTATGCTACCCGAACTCCCAATGCGTGATGTGTACCTAATGTGTCCATTAAGTTTAACCCAATGCCTTCGCAGTGAAGCATTACCATTACCGTCGAATCCCGCAGTCGACCTTCTATCCTTGTGCATAAACCATATCCTACATCACCCAGCCCCTTAAGCAGGAACAACACAATCCACCTCCTGCACAAAATCATGCGTCCACTCGCTCCCATCCGGCAACGTATTCAACTCCGCGCACAACGGCACGAACTTAATGCCCACACACCCATCCGGCAGCGTCTCGCCCTCATACACGTACTTAATCACCGTCAAGTTCGCCCTCACGTACCCGATAAACCGATCGCACACAGCGTAGTACCCGGCACTTAGCCCGCCCAACCTGACATCACTGCCAGATGTCACGAGCCCTAACCCGTTCGTGCCGAGCCCGACGTCGATCTCGACGTCGTGTTCCCCGGGGTACGTCGCGTCACTGCTAGCCTGATCCTGTACTTTCAAACCCCACGGGTACGATGTCCCTAGATCGTTAATCACGTCGACCCATCCGTCGGCCGTTGTGCCGTTCGAGTAGAACGGGGTATTTCCTGAAGAGCTGTTACCACCCGCCACAGCGACATTCTGGCCTGCGCCGACGTGCACGCCGCCGATGTACGAGCCCGCGATTGAGGGGTCGAGGTCTTTGGTTGGGTCTAGTAGTTGGATTTGAAGTTGGTATGCTTTCGCCCTCGAGAGCTGTTGCGGGGTTTGCGGGACCGGGGTGGCTCCTGTGAGGGCGAGGAGGGTGAAGGTTGTGAAGAGTGAAGTGAGCATTTTGATTATTATTAGATGGAAGTTGGATGATGAATAAGGGTGATTGGTAATTATGAGGTTGGGGTATAATTGGTAGACTTGGTAGGTAGGTGCAGATTTGATACCTGGGGTATTAGATATTAGGTAACTATTAATTAGGTATGTATATCTTAGTAAAGTAAGTCTTTGATGATTTGGTTTGGTTCAATGAATTATGGTTCTGAAATTTCTTTGTCATTGTCGGGCGACCGCGACTTTATATCCCTCTTCGTGATCGTAGTTTGAATGTTCGCGTGGCGAGAGCCGGTCGCAAACCCGCGGACCGCAAAGCGATGGCGATACTACGTTGCTATTCTCCCACTTCTACATGATTCTTCAAAAGAGCGAAGCATGCACATATCGTGAGCCTTACGAGGTCCCACCTGTAAACACGAAGTAGTAGGGATTGTCAGCGGCTGACGGTGATCAATTAATACCTAGATCTTAAGGTGATCGGCAGACGCGAGCTGGACATCTTAATCCTGATTGGACAAAACTACGTTAGAAAGCCTAGACGGCAGAGTCTTAGGGGCTGAGTTCTAGATCACGAGAGTAATCCTACCTGTGCCGCTGGGTAGCAGAAGCCGAGCAATCAGCAATAAGCTAGTCCTATTCAAGCCATATTGCCCAATCTGGAGATGAGTGTCTTAGAATAGGATGCTGATGTGATACGTCAAAAAGCCACCGATCTCTTGCATATTTCAGTCAATTTGCTGGCGACGAGAAACTCTAAGCGAGGGTATTCAAAGCAAACGGAGATACTTGCTTTTCTTATTGGTGCGGGTACCGGAATCGAATCACGGCCACTGTGATGGTTCAAGCTCTCTTCAACATGGATGTCCCTTGACTTCTTCTGCACATTTGCTTCATCTTCCAATATTTATTGATAGTTGGCAAAGACGGCAAGACATATGCATGGGAATAAGCGAAAGCTGTGGCTGTGGTATAGATGCCGCTATGAAACTAAATGAAATTCAACATAGACGTAACTAACGAGCGATACTGCAACATCATTGAAACTACTACGAATTTCTGCTCGCATTAATCATATAGCCTTCCCAAAACAAAGTGAGTGTTTGGGTAAACTCCCACTCCCAGCCCTCTCCACATGTTTAAATCAGGTGTAGGCGTGTTTAATTATTGATGCATGGCTTGTCACAATGAGCGATAAAGTTCGTCTCGGCATCGTTGCGACACTTGCCACCACAAGCGCACAGGAGCTCAACCGTAGACGGCTGTTCGTTCATACAGACGAAGACAGCTTCAGAAACATCCGTCTTTGGCTTGCCATTAGCACAGAGCTCTTGTAAACCGTTGCAGTAGGCCTTGCTGATATCAGTAGAACCGAAGTCTATATATATTAGCGACGCAACACCTATTCTCTGATGGGAGCTCGTACTATGACCGCTCGAGGTAAGCATATAACCGCAGTAAGTGTAGCCTTTGCCGCATTTCGGTCCACCTGGAGAACCGCTGGGTGATGGGCCAGAGACGGGCGTCGGTACGGCTCCACCCGGAGAAGGAGAAGAAGGAGGTTCGCTGTTGGAAGGGGAAGGAACCGGGGGAGAAAAACCTGATGGCTCGGCCCGCAGCAGTGGACCCCTCCAAGCCAGCGCGGAAGCGACTAGGAGGGTTGAGTTAAAAAGAAGAGCGGACACTCTCATATTAAATATGATATAGGAGGCTGCCGTTGTAAATTTCTTAATATCGAGCCCATTGTGATCTATAACCTTTTATAAATAAGGCCGCTCAACGAGATGTCCAATTTCAGAGAGTAGTTCGGGGTAAGTGCCGGTGAAACACATGAGTAGATGCTGACTGGATACTTAAACTTCGACACGTCTTGGTGAGACACCTTCATGATATCGTAGAATGCCTTTTCTGGGAACGAAAGGCGAAAATTGAAAGCAGTGGAAACCTCCTTGACCATAGAGATACAAATCTCCTAGATGAGCTTCTAAATTCATCTCAACGTTCTTACGCTACGTAGAACAAGAACATAACGAAATGCGATTTTGTGGACATTGGATCTAGTCAACCACGCCCGGATGAAGCACCCGATCAATATTTGGGAACCACAACATCCTGTGCGTTTCTAGAATATAGATCAATCCTGTTTATGGTAAGCTACAAGGTCGTATACGTAATATTGTAAGAAGACGCATATGGTGTAGCAAATATTCTGTAATCTGTACTGACAGGTAGTTTCAGAACGTTGTGATAACTGCTCCGTCAAGTAACTGCGCGTGTGGAGTAAATCGAGTGCGGTTCATTATATGGCTCCGGCGCATTCGAGTAAGCGACCAGATACACACACCAGATGTCGGATGATATTTTGGACGGGAAATAGGAGAAAGGCGAAGTTGTTCAAGACATTTCCCGTTAATTGAATTCTCCTATTCTAGACAGTGATTAGAATAGACGTTGGTGATTTTCATTGAATTACCTTTTGAAGTTATGATTAGTGTTGAGAAGAACGATCGTAGATGTCAAAATATAGGGGGGCTAGTACATACACCCATGCGGCAAGAGCCGACCCGAATTTCGCACTTTCCCCCTGCAGGACCCTGCTAGTACAGAATACTTGCCCCTCCCCCTCCATCAATCGCCTCTAAATCTCACTATCTTAGACTTTGCGCAAACTTGCCAGTTCAAGATCTTTTTTTCAACTTCGTGCTACAAAATAACAGCCACAAGCGGGGTTGTGCACTGCTACACGTCTCAATTGAATACTGAATCGGACGAAATTTTCCCTTAAATTCCCTCCGACCGCCCTAGACCGGTTCATCTTCTCCAGCGCATCCGAGAATCCGAGATCGTAGTCACAACCATACATTTACACAGTCACGAACACAATGTCGACATCAGACACGCCCAAGACCGTACTGCGAGTCGGCACTCGCAAGTCAGCGCTCGCGCTACTCCAAGCCGACTACGTCGTCTCCGCCCTGCGCAAACTACACCCAACAGTCGACTTCGAGATCAAGGGGATGCACTCGACGGCCGACAAGGACAAGATCACAGCACTATACAAGTTCGGCGGCAAGGGACTATGGACGAACGAGCTAGAGGCCGAACTCAAGCTAGGACAGGTCGACTTCATCGTGCACTCGCTGAAGGACATGCCGACGGTGCTGCCAGACGGATTCGTGCTAGCGTGCGTGACGCCGCGCGAGGACCCGCGCGACGTCGTGGTCGTCAAGAGTAGCCTCAAGGACAAGTACAAGACGCTGGCGGACCTGCCGGCAGGCGCCGTGGTCGGCACCAGCAGTGTGAGACGCATGGCGCAGATCAGACGGCGGTACCCGCACCTCGAGTTCAAGGACATGCGCGGCAACATCGATACGCGTGTTAAGAAGCTGGATGCCGAGGATGGCGAGTTCACGGTGCTGATCCTGGCTGCGGCGGGCTTGCTCAGATCGGGAAAGGAGGGCCGTATTACGCAGTACTTGGACAGTACGACGGAGGGCGGCGGCATGTTGCATGCTGTTGGGCAAGGTGGTCTGGGCCTTGAGGCGCGCGCGGATGATCAGAAGACTCTGGATTTGTTGAAGTCGTTGGAGGATAACGAAGCTATGTTGGCATGTGAGGCTGAGAGAAGTGTCATGCGAACACTAGAGGGTGGATGCAGTATTCCCATTGGTGTTGAGACACAATGGGCAGGAGACAAGTTGAAGTTGGTGGCAACTGTTGTCAACGTCGAAGGCACTGAAGCTGCTGATGCCGAAAACACCGAGGAGATCAAGACGCGCGAGGAAGCTGTCGCGTTCGGCATAAAAGTAGCCCAGCAACTGACGGACAATGGTGCGCAGAAAATCTTGGATGTGATAAATGCGGAGCGAGAAGCAAATGAAGGCAAGAAGGAACCGTGGGTGCCAGCGTAGAAACAGCATATCCAACTAGAAGAAGAAAAAACAGAGAAAACAACTACACATTCATAGAGCTAGGCTATGACTAAAAAGGGAAAAGGGAAAATGGTTCTGACGATGCTTTATAGACTTTGCTGGCCATCCATCTAGATACCTAAGTATGTAACCCTAGCTAGAATCTCCGCGGATGAATTTCGCCAATGATGATGAGAATAAACGAGTTTATGATACAAGGTTGAGCCCGTTCTCTCTCTCCCGCTCGTTGGTTGTTGAATGCCATTGATTTCCATTTCCGATGAACACCTACCTACCCTTTGCCCCTCAGTCAGAAGAAATATTCTTGACTTTACTCCTTACATTCATTTGATACCATCAACAGTTCATAACAGCTCGTAAAGCGAATTTTAGATCTAGCGTTCTTCTTCTTCGCCGGTGAACGCCTTATACTCTTCAAGATCCATGAGCGTTTCGAAATCCTTGATGCCCTGCTCGTCGACGAAGACCCTCGCGATCCAGCCGCCGCCGGCCGAGTCGTCCTCGGGTAATTGGTTGATGGTGCCCGGCTTCTCCTCCAGAGTCAGGTTGACGGCGGCGACCTTGCAGGAGATGGGGGAGTTGATGTCGGCGGCACTTTTAACGGACTCGACGGCACCGATAGCGTCGCCTGCGCTGACTATCTTGCCCTCCTCCGGCAGCTCAACGTACACCACGTCGCCCAGCTCCTCGGCAGCGTACTCGGAGATGCCGATCACGCCCTCCTTCTTGTTTATGTTCAGGTCAACCCACTCGTGGTCTTTGGTGTACTTGCGGATGTCTCCTGTAGCACAAAGAGATAGTTAGTGGCGTGAAGCTGGTGTATGTTATGTGCGCTTATGTACAGCTATGGGAATAAGCAGTTTTGGGGGGAATGAAGGACGCTCGCGACATCGGAGAGCTTACTTATCGGTGAGGCAGAGAATGCTCGCAGCGACGCCGGTTGCCAATTGGATCGTGTGAGGGGTGTCGTCTGTGCTAGTCGAGAGAGGGTCGACGGTCGAGCTGCCCGAAGGCATCGTGCGATTGATGCCATTGTTCAGAGTAGAGAGGGGGACTGTGGTGCGCAAGGAGTAAGGGGTTAGAGAAATTTGGTAGATGGTAGTTTCGGTGAAGCTTTTCTCTCGAAGCTGTGTGTGTGCGACTGATATCGTATCTATGATACCACTATTCCGTAGGTACTTGAAATTGTTAGGACTGGTACGATTTTCTAGAGCTTGAGGCCGAAAAGTTACCCGATGAGGGGATGCGCACTGTATTTGATGGTGTAATTTGTAGGGAGTTGCACAGTGCGCGACGTGACAGGTCCCGGTAGAACCCGGTGATAAATTTAGCGAATCAGAGAGTTTGAATTAGCCCCGCGTCATGATGAAACTCCGGATGACATTGAAACTCAATTGATAAGAAACACCACTATAGGCATATCTGATATCTTGGGATTTCTGCGGGCGAACGTCTAACTTTTATTGGTTAATTTGATAATCAATGCCGATTGGTTGACTTGCATGTGTTTGATGTTGCATTCTGCGATGGATGTTTATCTAAGAGCCTGCATCAACAACGCAGAGGAAAACAATTTGTCCGGACCGCCAATTATAATAAACAACGTCAACAATGCCTACTTGTCTGCTGACATCAACTTTTTCAGCTAAGTATGCTGATAATCGAATGGTCTTAGACATTGTTTATCCATATGTTTCTAGTGGAAGAACTTATCATGTCAAGTTCACATAATTCTTACATACGCAAGTTTATAGTACGTATGTACTTGCTTTGTAGTAATAATGAAAAGTGTTTCGTGTTTCCTATCGCGAAACGTCGTTTACAAGGCTCGCGTCGCGTTCGATGAGTTGATTGACTCTGATCCGTTTCCTGTTACCTCATTCGTCAACCGCTATTGGTGCTAACCTTAGCCGCCCCGGATTTGCGATTGCCAGCTGGGTTCTGTGTTTTAATACGTGACGCACTATATTAGACGGGAAACAACATTGAACATTGGACGTCGAAGTGAGAGCGAATTATCTAGGTACGTGATACAAGGTTTAGAAAAGAAGGGGAAAAAAAGGAAAAGAAATGAGTTGAGTTCATTTTATTGATCCTCACTTTCCATCTCATTCTTCATACCCACTACAAATCTTAAGACGTTGCTTCCATTTGTGGCATATTACATCCTATTAGATACGGTAATAACCCACCTGGGCACCGTCCTAACGTCCCAACGTCCCTAAACTTTAAGAGTTCCCTCTTAGCTTCTCTAGCCCCTCAATCACGTACAGTAGGTATTTCGTACCTAAGGTTCCACCCGTAACATCTTCCGGGATCCCGCATCATCAAAGGCAAGGTAATTTCTAACTTGGCCAACTTTAAGAACTTCAAGTTCAATCGTGCTCCATCCATCCCCAGGTCGTTGGACGTCAAGACCTTGTTAACGGACCGCTTCGAGGTACGAAAGGTATGTATGCACAAAATATTCTATAATTCCTACCCAAGCCAATTTTGGGTCTGGCCTTCATTTGTCCTTTACGAGGAACCAATCTTCGTCGTCGCCTTCCCCGTACCCAAATTTCATGGCCTCGTCCTCCCCTTTCCCTTAAGGTCTGGATACATATCATCTCCATCAGTTCACCGGGCTATCTCCATATTCATACCCATATCTGCATCTGCAGCTGCATCTACATCCCCGGATCAGCAGCCTAACCCTTTATGAGTTGGTTGCCGAACTCATCTCTCCATACTGACTATAATTGCGTATTAGCATCTACATTGGCACTGACGCTGACGCTGCTCTTCATATACAGACGTTCACTAAATCGCATCGGACACCCCTCGTCCGCCGGAGTCCTCCCTCATTCCTAGATAATCCAATGAAGTTAGACGCACGGGGCTAATTTGAGACTTCTTGTCATCCGCCCCAAACTTCATTTACATTCCTTCCAACGTCTGAATTACGGCCGACTACTGCGATTATAACCCCTCCTCGTCACCACCTCCCAACGTGGATTCGTCAACATTGTCAACAGGGTCTGGAGCCCAATTCCACGACGCCTTAGATACCATGGAGCAGGATCCCTTTACCGCGACGCCTCCCGCACCCCCGCGCGCTCCTCACGATGCCCTCGAGGATACCCTCGGTGGTATTGAAGGGACCACGCACTTAGCGGGTGAGTTCGGTATTCACGAGCCATATCATCGCCAGTCGCAATCTCTTGACCAAGGTCTAACCAACGTCAATGTCAACACTAACAACGCACAACCCGATGAAGTCGACCCGAACGCTCAATACGAAGCTCAACAGTACGATACTCCTCCTCAGCAGCCCATAGGAAGACCTACATCATCCATGTCCCCTACCGGTGAGCGACACTACGGTGAACACGTTTCGCGAGAAAGCAACGGCAATGGCAATGGAAACGGTGCGGACCGCAATACGCGCAATCACGTCGTGATCAAGGTTGGCATGGTAGGAGATGCGCAGATTGGCAAGACTTCTTTGATGGTGAAGTATGTTGAGGGTAGCTGGGATGAGGATTACATCCAAACACTAGGCGTCAACTTCATGGAGAAGACCATCAGCATACGAAACACCGAGATCACCTTCAGCATTTGGGACTTGGGTGGTCAAAGAGAATTCGTCAACATGCTACCTTTAGTATGCAACGACGCGGTTGCCATTCTATTCATGTTCGACTTGACGCGTAAGAGCACGCTCAATAGCATCAAGGAGTGGTATAGACAGGGACGTGGGTTCAACAAGACGGCTATTCCCATCTTGGTTGGCACCAAGTACGACCACTTCGTCAATTTCCCTCGAGAGGACCAGGAAGAAATTTCGAATCAGGTAGGTGCATGATATGTAATTAAGATGAGGGGCATACAGCTAACAACTAATTAGGCAAAGCGATTTGCTAAGGCCATGCGCGCTGCCCTCATCTTCAGTAGTACTAGTCATAGTATCAACGTCCAGAAGGTTAGCTGCTCTAAAAATACCCCCCTTTTCTTTGAAAGGTTATGTGCTGACTAATCTTGCATAGATCTTCAAGATTGTTCTCTCGAAGGCATTCGATCTCAAATGCACGATACCCGAAATCGAGAATGTCGGCGAGCCTCTTCTACTTTACCAGTCAGTTTAGATTCGGGCTCAGCCTAATCTTTTAGAGGTTTCACATGAACTAGCCGTTACGCATCGTGCTTCAACGCATACCTCCAACTATACAACCCCTCTGACACTTTTATGACATTGAACGGCCGTTACGAAAATAACTAATCATAACTCGCTTGGGGACCTGAACTTGTCATTGCTTTACCCCGCTGATAAAGCATATTCTTGGCAGTAACTGAACTACTCACGATTGACAAATCAACCAATGCTTTACACATCTGCACGCATCTCAATGAGCCAGCATAGCACCATCCAAATCGCCGAGAACCCATCTAGATATTTCCTTTGTTTCAGACGTCGCTAGACGGTTTCCATCTGCACACGGGTTTACAACATAGTCTCGCATTCAGGAGTACATGGGCGATTTCGTACATGAAGGGGGATGATTTGCCAGATAGCATGGCTCGACGATAAATCGCTAAGACGAAGACCATCAACCACTGACCACCGCCAAAACCCGAATTTGCCTTTTCACATACTTGGTTTTTCTGTTCCCGAGGAGGTCCTCAAGGGGTGAGGTACCAGGGACGTATTGAGTGTAATTACTAGTCACATCACAATGTTGGCGTTGGCGCGTTCGTTCCCCCCCTCGATGTTTTGGCTTGCGCTTTACATCGAATCTGTCTACCACCCTTACTACCCAGATCACACACAAACTCAAACTCAAACACTACGTCTTTGCGAATGGTTGCATGGTATAATTGATGCCGAGTCGGAAGGAGTATGAAGGAGACGAGGCGGATGATGATGCAACTATTCCTGTTACCACTACGGTAGCTAGCAGAAGCAGAAGAGAATTCAAGACTGATGAAAAGCATTTATTTCCTCTTCCTTGTCCGATATTGATGTGCTTTAACCTTTGTGAATAATGCTGTTCTTTTCCTACAAATAACGGTTGATAGTACGATAAGGTAGGTGGATCCTATAATGCCCGATCTATGGGGCTTGATATTTAATAGGACCTAAGTAACTACTTAGGCTCGGAAGGTTTTATGCGAGTAGGGATTTTCTCTCTCTATTTATTACATGGATCTTTATCGTCACATTTCTATAAGGTACAAGATGCATGAGAAACCGTTGATCTGATTCCCTTCAACTCCATTCATTACTTCCCAATTTCCCCTACTCCGTTCCTTTTGCTGATATCTTGGGACGATGCATTCCGTAATTGTACACTCCCCTTCGTCCATTATTACTCTTTCAAACCTAGCCTAGGTAGGATGTCCTAGGTATATAGGCGAGTAGATGTCTAGCTGGGAAGACAACCTACTCAGGCCCCCCCTTCTGAACCCCCTCCCCCTCGCCCCCCTGCGGGTCCTCGCGCGGGTGTTCGGCGCCGGCCTTCTTGCTAGGCACGTCGCTCGAGCTCGTCGCCGCGCGCGTGTCCTTCCGCTCGATGATCCCCTTGTAGTCTTCCTTCGCCGCCTTCTTTCCCTCGGGGTCCGTCGATATGTCTGTGTTGTCGGCTGAGGGGGGCGGGACTTGTTGGCCGGGTGGGGAGTTGGGGGTTGGGGAGCTGGAGCTTGAGGAGGAAGATGAGGAGGATTCGGAGTCTGAGTCTGAGGTTTCGGAGGGGGGTGGGGTGGGAGGTTCTGAAGACGAGGAGTCGGAGTCAGATGAAGTGTCCTCGGCCGCTGGGTCGGGCTCAGGTTCGGACTCGGAGGCTGTGGCGTGGGAGCTGCTGCCTTGCGCGGAGGGTTTGGGTGATGGTCCTGATAACAGCCATGCTAGACCGACGACGGTGAAGCCGCCAGCACCAGCGAGCCTACAATTAGGGAAAAAAATAATGTGTCAGCCTTGTGCCGATGCAAGTTTGCCGAAACATACGATTGGGACAGTTCTAATCCTTTGCCCCTTGCTCCAATTGGTGTGTGCTGATTCTCTCCTCTCCCCCGGACTGCTTACGTTCGTTTGTGGAGGGCGGGCAAAAGGAAAGAGACAGCAGGGAAAAGAGAAAAAACTCACCAGGGCAAATCGCTCGTCTTCTCTGCGCCTGCGCTACCGCCATGGCTGCTGGCGTACCCTCTCCGGGCAACTGAGCGCACTATTGACTGTCGACTCGTGGGTGCTCGCGTTGCACGTCTAGTGACGGAGCGGAATGTGGAGGTAAGTATGCGAGATGTCGACATGATTGAAGTCTATATTCCACACTTATTCTGTTGGTCGACAATCAAGATGAAGGCACAGACGGATGAGATTGAGTAAATAAGTCAATTACCGCCGAAGTAGCCCGGGAAGAATGAACGTTTATAGGATTCCAACGAATGTATGTATGTGTAATGCATGCACTTGGCGAAGAAGAATGCAATTGTCTCTTATGTAAGTCGGCTCAAACAATTGCGTTACTTTTACCTCTTACATGTATGTATGTACACAGCAATATCGAGCTGACCGAGGTATTCCGTCGTAGTATTCCGGGAATAGAGCCTACGAAAAGCAAATGTTGACGATGAAATTGAGAATTAGGATTCGAATAAGATACCATCCAATCCAATTTCACTCACATATTAACCTTCAACCTTAAGTGAGGTATATTTGGAAATTCTCGCGCCAATTGCTCCGATCCTTCTCAATGTTAATATGTCAAGGTACCTCTAAATACGTACACAAGTATAATCGGAGCTTGTGTGGGGCTCTTCCCCGATATCCCAGTCAAGACGGAGCCACCTTCATCAGACCTTACCTTTTATCAACGTCATTAAAACAGATCTATCCTAGTTTATCGGGGTAGTTTGGTCATAGCTCTTTTTGCTTCCGAGTTAGGTAGATCTCAAGTCTTCACGATCCATTGCAGCGCATCAGTAAATTACAAAACTTTTCTTGCATTGTAATCGGTAAGTAGCTATGGACAAGTACATGGCTAATGTACTGACCCCTACCTATTTCCTTTTTTTCTTAGGTATGTGCAATTATTTTGCCAATAATTGGGGGTCAAGAGGGTATGCCTGGAAGCAAATAACGGGCCTCTTTCTATGCGGTTACCAGTGGATGACTTGTCTCGGCACGTAGTGTTGCCGCAAACCTCCCTCAAATCCTTCATAATGCAATGCAATGCCGAAGCTCACTTCTCACCTCGCACTTCACATGCCCATCTCCTTATTCTCTTCGCGCAATGTCTTCAGCTGGCGCTCAAAATCCTTATTGACCCATTCCCAGTACTGTTGCCAAACGGGATTCTGCACTGACTGCTGAACTTGGGTTTGACCAGCGCTACCGGGTCCGGCAACTCCCGGTAGCGTGGTCTTGGTCTTCTCCACAAGCAGAAGAGTGACGCGCAGCACGCTCTTAATAGCCTCCTCTTGCTTCTCAACTTCTTGCTTTACCGCACCGTCCCTAAGCTTAGTCGATAAAGTCTTCCTGTAACACTCCGCCACCGTGTCAAGACGTCGAGTAGTTTCCTCTGGATCAATGACGATCAGCTTGCTAAGCATAAGATTGCAAAGAGACCGAATGTCATTCTCATCGTTGAGGCCAGCGATGATTCGATCATAAAACTCAAGTGAGCTAATGCGAGAGAATGCCGTTTCCATTAAAGCATACAAGGTTTCGTATGCGCTCTAGATATATCCATTAGCGACCTGTCTTGTTACTCATTGGTTAATTCCTTCATCATGACTTACCTTGCGAACCTCCAACCCATCGTCCACAAGATGCTTGAATGGTCCCATCTGAACCTCGTGAATAAGCTCTGGCTTGATGACTGATTCGGTTATTACGTATGGTATCAATTCGCCGAGATGTGGTAGGATTAGGTCGGGCTTGTTGTGAGTTGCCGAGTTCAATGCTGTCATGCCGATGCGGCGGATGTCCATTTCCTCGTCCTTTAACACCCTTAGGAGCATGTCGACGAGTACTGGCTTCAGCATAAGATCGAATGATTCGTCACTGTCTGGTAGTGTGTATCGAAGAGCCTGTACAGCCACGCCTCTAAAAACAGGCGATTCGTCTCCCAATAGTTGCTGTCAAAGTTAGTACTTATTCGTTGGCAATTTTATGAAGACATACCTGGAGTTTAGGAATGTAAGTCTTGGGCTCCATTATAGCTAATCGTCCTATGCACTCCGCACAAGTCGCCCGGTTGTCTTCAGTCTGGGACGCCGTAAATAACAATCCCCAAATTTCACTCTCATATAAACTAATATCAGCCGATGATGCAACGACCTGATGTAGGACCTCCCGGATGGACTGGAGAAGCAGGTACTGTTGGCTGCCCGGCTTCTTGATTGTGTTCAGTATAGTCGGAAGGAACTCCGACATATTTCCCGCACCTGCGCGACCTAAAGCTACGGCAGCAGAGACTGACACCTTATCCGGCTCATCATGGAACTGCTCTAAGAAAATACTTGGTTGAAGGCGGGAGTTTGGCCCGAGACGCAAACCAATCTCCCCTAGAATGGCTAATGCGAGACTTTGTCGAGCAGTGTCAGGTGGCGTCAATCTGCTAGATTTGTTGAGTTCGTCGATAAAACTCTCGACATTCACGCCAACCTGACCACCGCTTGCGACGAATAGAGCTCCGGCAACCTTTCCAACGACAGTCGGATCGCCCGCAACGCCAACTCGCAGAACACCTTCCATCAAAGACTTTCCCATGCCACTTGAGCCAACGTTAGACACGAGAGCGACCAAGGACTCCAGGGCTAAGCCACCAACATTTTTCTTAAGAAGTTCGCAGATTGTCTCGATGAAAATTGTCGAAGATACTAGCTGAGGATGCTCTAATTGCAACTGGGCGACAACTAGCAGAGCCGGGCTCAATAAATAAGCATCGTTCGCAGTAATGACGGGTAGGATGGCAGTTACAATCTCGCTGGCTGTGGCTGCTTGAATTTGACCCTTTGCTACTGGACTTAGGATTAGATGCTGCAATGCTTGAATGCAAGAACTTCGAAGAGCGCGGTTTGACTTTCGCAATTGACCGCATAGCTCCAACGTGACCTTCTCGATCCACGCTGGTTCGAGACTTCCAGGGGTCGATGAATGTGCTGCAACGTTGTCGATCGCTCGCACAGCATATAGACGTGTCGTCTCATTTCGCAAGCGATCTAAAAGTAGATCCAAGGCACCCTGGCGCTTATCGGCAGGAATGAGGGCGATACCGTCTGGGGATGACGTCCTTGAGACCAAGGTTCCAAGTGCTTGGATTGCTTTCTGGCGGACCTCAGCGTCAGCGTCAGCGGCCGAAGCACGATCAAGTATAATGTCGTACAACTTCTGCAATTGTGGCTTGTATTTCTGGATCGTAAGTCTGGCTCTGGGTGGGGTAATGGCCTTGACCAATTCTTCCGCTGTCCGGATAGCCTCACTAGAGATTTTGTAGAATCGATCACGGACGGCAGATACAACCCCCGCAACAATGCTCTCGAGATAATGTTGGAATAAGCTCGAGGAATGCGTTTTTACGATGTCGCTGGTGAAGTGAAGGACCGCTACTCTTAGTGTGGTGGCGGTGGCCGATGCGGCACCTGATAAAGTCATCGACGTCGAACTTGCGCCTCCCGTCATACCTTTAGTGACATCGATTATCGGCTGCATAACCTGGTCGAAGTAGTCGGCCAAGCCACCATTTTGTACTGCAATTAAATCGTCCAGTAAGTTGATAATTGCTTGCTTCGTAGCAATCTGTTTGCCCTTTAATAGCTTCGTAGCCACTTTGACGATTTGCGGGGTGAGCTTTTGAAGATCGGCACGCGGTCCAGTCGGCGGTACTGATTCACGAGCGGGAGAGGTAAGGCCAGTTGCTCCAAGGTAGGGCGCCTTGTTCGTATACGCGATGCCGCCACTACTCTGTCTTCGGCGTTTTCGGTTCTCTCCGAGAGAATGAACGAGCTCGTCGTCAGCCGAGATAGACTGAATGACGCCTTCACCTGTTTTGCGAATCAACAAAGACATGGTGCCGATGACTTCAAGTCGAACACTTTCTTCCCGCTCATCAAAACGCTTAACCAACGGCGAAGCGATGTCGTTGTATAGAGTCCCCTTCTCCAATAAGTCGGTGCTGCGCATTGAAACTAGTGTATACAATGCTTTTGCGGCACATCTGCGGACTTTCCAGCTTGGATCATCGTCATCGTCAAACCCAACATCATCTTCGAATTCATCATCCTCATCATCCTCATCATCGTCCTCGGAATCTTCGTTTTCATCCATCTCCTCATCTTCATCAACCGCATAGTTGGGGTCATATTTCAGATAACGAAGACATGCAGCAATGACCTTATCAGTGTAATCTCTCATCTGCAGACCACAAGAAGTGAGAAATGATTCAAGCGCAACTAAAGCAGTTTCGCTAATTTCGTTAAATTCGGGATGCAGTTGATCGTTACCCTCATGCAGGGCGTCGAGCCGGCTCTGAAACTCCTCTTGGCTCAGGGGAGATAAGACGAATTCGATAAGCTGTGGCAAGTAGCCACCAAATTTGTGAGGAATCGATCGAGCAAGTGAACCCATGATGGAAATATACAGACGACGTATGACCGGACTAATCTTGGGCTGTTGGAGAGTCTTCCGAAGCTTTGTGACAAACCCATCAAGAATTTCGGTAGTAAGGTATGGGGCCAAAATAGCAAGCGCAACAACCGCCCGTTTCTTGGTGGGGGACGGCGTGGACGGTCTCTCTAATACCTGGACCACAACATCTTGTAGCTTCTCAACTTCGAGGGGCTGCAGGAGGGGTCCAAAGCATCGAACAACCTCAATCAGCACATCCACGGCCTCGGTATCAGGATCTTTATTCCTATCTAGTATCCCACGTGAGCCGCTGATTGGATGGTCAGGAGTTGAGACGCCCAGTATGCGTGGAATGAGGGCACGGCTAATGACTGTGTAGGTCTGAATGACATCTTGAGCAGGAGTGACGCCTCGCAAAGGTCTGGGGAGTGATGTTATAGCGTTACGAAGGGCCATGGATTGGATAGAATTGTCGACTGCGTTCTTTATTTCCATCGTACAGAGTTTATCCAGCATAGTAGAAAGAGCCGCGATAGGAATCTTCGTGACTAGCGGGCCAATGCTATCACCCAGCTGTTAGTAATAGCCAAAGGTGAGGTTTTATGTCTCCTACGTACCATTTGACTGCTAGATTCTGCACCTCTCCATTTTGGTCGTCCAGGTGCGTGACAACGCTGTCCATAATGCGGGATGAAGTGCCATAATCATGGTTTAAGAACTCTGCCTTCTGCTTGGTGAGGATCTGATGCAAATCGTTTAATGACATGAACCGAAAGTCGGGATCAGCATCTGACATTCTAGCCAGAAGAGCGCTGATATTTTGAGGGTTCGGGTTATTAACCGCGGAAGATGAAGACGCCATGTTGTGCGGAGTTGAAGGGTAGTCGTCTACGGCGCTGTCGGAAATTGTGGGTGCGAAAGTAAAGGTAGAGATGGGCGGAAGGGCAATCCTGTAATCTGAAAGATATATTGTAAGTACAGCGTGTAAAACGTGGAATGGGAAAGTGTGTGGGATAGGAAGGTAACTACCTTCCAGACTTGATTCTAGGTCGCCGTGATATGGGGACGACGTCGAGACGCCTGCGCTACAACCCGATAGAAGGTCGGTGTATGCTAGGACTTCAAGAGAGGAATACAGTCCTCAAAATGACTTGTATCCGATTCTTCCTAGAAAGATGCAAGTCAGGCGGCTGGGGGCACCTCGTCGCGTACCTTGATAGAATAAGACGAACGTTTCAGGAACCAACGTCGTAAAAGGAGCGTGGAAAGGAAAATTAAACCATCAAGGACCTTCCGGACTCAGAAGCATGCTTTTAGAAGGATTATCGCCGGCTGAAACAAGAAAATTCATGAAGGTTATTGAGAAAGTGAGATTATTGGTGGTGAATTGTGAAGGTTGAATGTTCAACGTTGAACCTGAATGGATCGTAGCCGTTGGTTGGAGGTAAGGTGGGGGTGGGGTCAACCAGAGCTTACCTAGGTGGGGCTTTATTAGGTAAGCAGCATATGTTCTCCAGGCTGCAAGCTCGAAAGGTACTTAGGTACCTGACCTATGCGTACATCCAATTTCCTGGTGTCGGACAATGCTTTTATAACAGGGCTCGGAACAATTACACGTTAACCCACTGGTATACACATATTGCTAAAAAACTAAATTAAATTCCATTACATTAAACCCACTTTAATTTAATAATTAACCACATTTAAAATTATTATAAGTTTAATTTAATTAATTAATATAAAAATTATAAAATTATAATTTATTTATTATTTTATTATTAATATTTATTAATAATTTTAATATATATATTAATAAATTATAAATATAATAAATATTATAATAAATATTTAATATATAACGTTTATAAATTTTTATTTATAAAATATTAAATAAATTAATTTTAAACGTAAATAAATAAATAAAAATATAAAAATTATATTAAAATAAAACTTAAATTTTTTTTTATTATAATATATATAATTAATATTAAAATTATTATTATTATAATTAAATATATTTAATAAAAAAAGTAATAATAATTTATATATTT